>CM076580.1:190230503-190362434 GCA_034641835.2 Pinus albicaulis
ATGGAAAGAATATCGAAATTAATTTAGAAAGTTACACGTTGTCAAATGTTGTAAAAAAAATTATAACTACATGCATTTTCTTACGAGGTTACTAAGAATGTTACAGTTAAAAGCACAGGGTATTTTAGAATTATGATGATATATTTAAATTGTTGTATTCTTACTAATATATTAATGTTTTTAAATTTTTAAATTTAAAATACTATTTATTAATCAATAATTTTTAAAATTTAAAGAATTATTATATTTAATATTTTGTAATATATTTTAAAAGATTTATTTATTAATTAATTCCAAAGTGTATTATTAATCTAGAAACTAATCATTACACGTATTGGTTTTAATATTAAATAAAACTAGGGTGGAAAAAGTGAGAGGGGTTATTCTCGATTCAAATGGGAAAATTAAAATTGACTACAATTAGGGGTTAAGCAATTGTACAAATAATGTGGGAGAGGCATATGGATTACTACAAAGGATATTTTTGGCCAAACAAGAAAATATACAAGATTTACTTGTGTTGGTAGAATCACCACCTATTATTCATCACCTTATTCATGTATCTTTGCCTAAGGAATACAAGTTGGCAAGCATTATTGATCCAATCATAAATCTAAAACTAGCCTTATCTACTATTTCCTTCTCTCATCTGGCAAGAGTCTTAATGAGAAATGGTATTCCTTCCCTCACAAGTACTCCTTAACAATAGGTATGTTCTACAGTGTAAATTTTGTTTGTATATAAATATCTTCTTGAGAAGACCTCCGAAGACCCTATATCCTTTAGGATAGTAAAATTGCGAATAGATATTGAGAATGACACTGTCATGAGATTATAGATATAGTTTTACTCAAAGTATTTTTCACATGGATTTTAATTTAATACAATATTCTCATCTCCCCAATGGGGATGGGAAAACAAGTGGCCAAACAATCTCTGGGTTCGCCCCCACAAGGAATGTAGCAAGTGAATTTATGATGGTGTACAAAGTTATGAGATGGGATGGCAGTGATCTGAAAAATCTAGGCCTTCCTGTGTTTGATATAATGTGGAGCAGTCTTAACGAAATGGGTGTATATTATTGGGCAATCAATTTTGATTCCATGGTGGAAAAAATTAGCATTGGTGTCCAAGAGAGCTCACCAGGGCCGTGGGCTAATTGGTGTTACGCGGAGGGGCCTAGTACTACTATAGTAGATTCTCAAGTGGGATTTTATGCCTTCATTTAGGACCCAAAAATGAATGGATGCAACACTTCAAATTGTCAATGTAAGTCTATCTTTGTGTGGGGGATCCCCAGTTTTCATTAACAGTGTGGTGCTCCAGGTAGTTGGGAACATAACGTTCTTAAGGTAAATTGGCTCCTTTGGCTCTGGTATTTTTATGAATGTTCGGTTCTAGTAGTGGATGGTTCAGTGTTGTTTTTTTTTTTCCTTTTGAGCGAGTGGTATAGGATGTGGGAAAGTTATTGGGTGTGGGTTTATTCTTATAATAATGCTTCTGGGCATCGCTAGAGACTGTGGTCGATTCAGTTTCTGCCAAGAACCCTAGATGAAAGTCGCCAGGATTTTAGAAGATCTAGTTGTCATCTGGACATAATTAATCTTGCTAGCCTAAACCTTTTTCTGTCTAATTTTGTATTAGGTATACTGTCTTGTGGTATCATCTTGAAAGTTATCGTCTATCTCCCCTAGTTCTAGGTGTGGGTTCCGAGTGGGGTTGAGTAAGCTTTGGGAATTGTGATGTTGGGGAAGAATTTGGGTGAGTCCCGTCTTAACCTTGGTTGTGGGGGTACTGTGTTGTGGTTTTGGCAGAGTCTCGGTTTATTCTATCGTGTTTTCGTGGGGAATTCCTCTCGAGTGGGTGGGTTCTCTTATGTATTCCTAATTAGTTGTTCTTGGGCGTCGCCAGCCATTCTCCATCAACGAGGTCATCCCCACTGCATAGGTGGGAAACATGGCCCTGATGGATGCCAAGCCAACAACCAGAGCTCAACTTCAAAGGATCCAAAAAGTGAGGAATGGGTGGAAGACGTTGATCATGCCAGTAGTCACTCACCAGACTTAGTGAAGGCACCGACGAGAGTGGAATCGATTGGTGACCAACTCCGAGGAGTTTAACTCAACTTTAAAATCCTCATAGAGCATCGTTATGAAGATAAAAACAAATTGGTGGCATACATTAATGATATTCAATTAAGCCTTAGTGAAGTTATGGAACAACTCGAGAGCATTCACCAGAACTATTGACACATCGATGATAGTATACTTCACTTGAAGGCTCGCTCGAGTGGAGCATATTGACTTCCACATGTATGAGAAAGATTACCTCCTTGCAAAACCTCTTAGGCTTCCTCCTCTACCACCTCTATGACTTGATGTTTTCAGATTCTTTGTATATTTTGCCTTATTTTTGTTTTTTAAGCTTGTTTATCCTATCAAAATCAATTATGGTTATATATTTTTCATTCTCCTACTCTCCTCACCAAAAAATCGCGTCCAAACGAATACAAGAGAGTCGTGGAGAAAAAAATTGCACTTTGGTTTTCTACGATGATAATATAAAAATACACCTTTGAAATAAAAAAATAAAAATAAAATATTCTCATCATGGTTTATATATATGTGTGCTCAAATAAATAATTGTTTTTTGTCATTTTGTATATTAAATTGCTAAATTTAAAATCATACATCAGGTTTTGCATTAAAGTTTTTTTATTTATTATTATTATGAAGAGAAATTTTTTTATTTTTATGTTTTTATGCTAATTTTATTTGAAACAAGGGATGATCTTTTCAATTTTTTGTGTTTTGTTAATGCATTTTTTTTAATTGTGGAACTCGTTTATGATTTAGGAAATTATGACACACATAAAGCAATTAATTCATATAATCCATTAACAATTCATATCTGGACTAAATCATAATATTTCTTAATAACAATAATAAATAGATAAATATTATGTGTTTTTGATGGGAGTTGTTTTTAATGTGCTTTTTTGGAGTTTTCAGTGGATTTTGTGGTCGAAATCCAACAGAACGATTTGAAGTGAAATCTTGATTTGTGTTATTTAAATTGGATTTTTTACTGCATATATGGATTCAACACTGTGAAAAACCCTAGGGAACTTTGATTGTGTAGAGTTTATCCATCAAACTTATGATTTCTAAGAATTCTTGCCAAATCTTAGACAAATTAGATTGGAAAAATAAATTTAATTTAATTTTCAAAAAATCAAATTAAAAAAGACTAGTTTCAGCTCATCTAATATACATTTTCAAACTAAAATCACCATAAAAAAAAATCAAGACTATTCAAAACCAATAATAATAAATAATAATTAAACTTGAAATTCTAACCAAAACTTATTATTTTTTTTTAGAAATTCATATTTACGCCTTACATCGTTCTTATTTGAAAACAACTTCCCTAGCTGTCAATGTGTCCATGTGTGGGCCATTTGATCAAATGTTAGATGATTGAAATGTTTTAGGCCATTATATCCACAAGTATATATATATATATATATATATATATATATATATATATATATATATATATATTTTAGTGTTATTTTTTTTTCTTTTTAATAAGTTATATTGATTTTAGGTGTATAATAGAAATGTTGTAATTTCATGTTTAACATTTTTACCATGTCAAATTACATAAAAATAAAAATAAAAGTAAATTAAATAAAATAATAATAATAATAATAAACTATAAAAACAACCCATGGTATTCTTGTGGAATATAGTTTATTAAATTATTTCACATGAAATGATTTATCTTGATCAATAATGATGAATGTTCATAATTCTCATTTCTTAATTAACACTAAATTTACCTTTAATTACTTAATTTTAATAGTTTGTAACTACATAACAGTTTGTAACTACATACATAATCTATCGGATTTTTTTTTGTTAATGAATATCAAATTTCTTCTTTTAAAAAAAAACTATGTACATATCTTTAATTACCTAATTGTAGCTAAAAAAATATTACATGTTTTTTACTTTATAATCATAAACAAATTTCGTATTATATGATGTCAAACTTACTCAAATAAAATGACCAAGGATGTCACAAGCTATCATTCACATAGTGATCTATGTTTTAATTTGAAATGGATCCTATTAGATGCATGATGGCCAGAGAAATAAAAAATTAAAAATAGATATTATGACATCTGTATTCTCTACAAACCATCCAAATTTCCCAGCTTATACAACAATTTCTAACAATAACCGCTCAATTTACTCTCCAATTTTTGAAACTTCCTCCCATGCTTGGGAGATCAAAGTGTAAAATCAGATGTTGTTGTGGTTTTTTTAAAGGGTTCATAAACAAAACAGAAAATGAGAAAGTCAATAGTGTGGTATGATAGCTTATGTTTGAATCATTGTGACAAAAAAAACATCACATTACCTCACAAAATATATCTAATGCTATAAGGATCTGAGACGATAACAATGTTTTGAATCATAATAAGTAGGTGACCACCAAAAATAAGTTTTAGCCACAAGAAAAAAAAACACAACAACTCACAGAATATATCCAAGTTTACAATGAACCCCATGCATAGTGATGGACATCATGGGAATTTTAGTGAACATAGAACACCACCCTAAAAATTCTATACTCAACCTACGATGTCTGGATTGGATGTAGAGGTGGGTGGTAGAATAATTGAGGATGCTTCTTAAAGGGTAAGGAAATTTAGATACTCTATCCTTCCACCAAAGCTATAAAAAGTGAGACTTGAAGATTATAGTTTTACAAAATTGACACTATGTGAATAATAATAAGTTACAAACATTAGGTATTTTAAAAGGTATTTAAAAATTAATAAGAGAAAGCTACAAAAGGGCCATGGTGATTAATGTGATTATTTGTACTATTTTTATTTAAAATAGTAATTTGTATTTGTATTTTTTTAAATGTGTTTTGATATTTTTATTTAAAATAGTAATTTACATTTGTATTTTTTAAAATGAATATTGCTAAATGTGTAATTGAGTAAAATGTGTTAAATTGATATTCTAATTTTCAAGATATTTATTTAAAAAATTCAAGGTATGGTGAGTTTTGTTTTATTAAGGTTTGAGTCTAGATATGCAGAGAATGAATCTATCTCAAGTCCCAAACAAGATTCTCTGTCCCAAACAAGATTTTTATTTCTCTTCTTATGCTAGCTTTCACCTTGACACTCCTCTCCTCCTCCCTGCATAAATTTAAACTATGAGACACAAGGTAGTTGTTGCATATAGGAACATTTAGATATGATAAAAAAAATGTGATACTTTATTATAATTTTTTGTACAAATGTGATGGCAAGTGTGCCCTAAAGCTATGCAAATTTACAGTCTTGTATACAAAATCAAGAAAGCTATGCCCACTATCCAACACCATAGAGAAAGACATGTTCACCAATTAAACAATTTTCTATGCCCAATATCCAACACCATAGAGCAAGACATGTTCACCAATTCAACAATTGCTTCCAAATCTCTCTCAGTGCTTTCTCAGTAAACTTTTTTTTACTGCTCTTGAACTGACTGATGAAAGCCATCATAGCAGAATTTAGTTCTGATAAGAAAATTGTGATAATTTATATTATCCCTTTTTAGTTTTGTAATGATTCAATTAAGATTAACATTTGTATGTTTTCATGAGAAAATTTTTTATTTTTCATTTCAATTACCTTTTATAACTCTAGGAGGTTCTTAATATTGCCTTTGCTTTTAATAAATGGAACTCAATTATATATTTAAAGTTGGATCCCATGTTCGATACCTCCCCATGGGGTTTGAAAATAATAGGTAACGGAAATTCAGCGACATACAAAACAAATAATTTATAAATAATTTATACATCAAAAAATGAGTTCTTTGGCATTCAATTATTTATTAATAAAGTTGTTTTAATTAGTAGGGAGTACAATAATTTTGTAATCAAATAATAGGAGAAAACATATTCACAATATAATTTATTTGAATAAATAGATGTGTAAAATAGTTTAATAAGAAACTAGATTTGTAATTATAAAATATAAAACTATAACTTAAAATTGTGAAATTACTTTGTATTTTTTGTTTCTTATGTATATAGAGAAAGAATAAATGAATTTTGGAGTTAAGAAAATAAACCATAACATAAAGAACAATATATCCTTCCAAAAATGTCTCCATATTAAAATGGCATTCACTTTCTGGTATACCAAGACTATTGTTATTCATATACAATATAAAATTTATGACAAGAATGCAATTAATGCAATTAGTGCAATATGTAGATGAACTTGGAATAAACTCTATTTCTGTTAATAAAAATTCTCTTTATTTACATATATGTTAGATATATTGTACTTGAATGTATTTAAAATATCTTATTTGAGTTACATGCTCATTTCATGCTTGTTTCAGAGGATTATTACTCACCAAAGGATTTTCACCCCCAATTTCCTATTTCAATATATATAACAAAATTTTTATATATGTGAACATATTATGTTGCTTTATATATATGTTTTCACCCACAATTTCCTATTTCAATATCTATAACAAAATTTTTTGGTTGATAACTCTTATCATCAATATCTTTGAAACCTCCATGACTTGCTTCCATGGAAGAAAAAATGCCTTTCATTCCTTCACAATGGCTCCTTCTCTGCAACAACTTATTTCTTCTAAGCTACTCTTTCCTATGCTATTTCCTTACACCGTTTCTTTAGACATACATGTGGTGCAATTACTAATTTTAATAATTTTAACTTTTATATATATAGATAGTAAATTCACATTTTTTATAATGTATCAAATTATATCTAATTTCATTTTTTAATTTTAATATTATAACTACATTTAATTTTCTCCCATGTGATCTTATTTAATTTTATATTATATTGAATAACAAGAGAATCCCTTGCCTTATGAATTCTTCTAGGTACCACATATCACCTTCTGGGTACTGCTATGGATCTGCTCCTACTTATACTGCTTGCTACGGATAGTTACCCACCTTCAGACCTATAACTCCCTATACACTTGATTAATTAATCCACTGGGTACTGCTATAGAACTTCTATTTACAGCTGGAATTAACCAACCTACACGGAGTGCCTTGCTTACCCAACCTTTGTTATGCCCACACGTGCCTTGCTTCAAGCCAGGAGTCGCTCGTGTTTCCTCTAAGTAGGTGTCGACCGTGTTTGTTGTTAGTCGTAGTCCGTGTCAGCAAACATGCATTGAAATGCTAAAACCATAAAATTTTAATAAAAATCATTCTTATACACAAAATTTTATAAAAAACAAGCACAAGTACACATAAGATGGAAAAAAAATGCAGCCACAATAAGCAGAAGCACAAATAACATGGAATTAGATTATACTTAAGACATGTTTCTTTGGTTTTTATTACATAATCAACTTATATTTACAAATACATGATGGAAATCCAAATATTCTAATTTCATAGGTAGAGTCATTCGAGTAAGCAGCATAGATGGAAGAGGCACCGATAGCTAAGACGCTTAGTTAATGAATAATCTCTTGCTGCAACATAAAATTATTCAATTAAAACAACAACAATGTTATTACCGGCACATAGGGCATGGAATGGGACCAGTCTCTTCCTCCATCGTATATATTTGCATTTTCAATAACGACAGAGAATACCTGTCAGCCCAAAAAGAGAATATAATAAATCCTTAGTAGAATAAATAAGTCAACCATAGTAGAAGGTAGTAGAAGTCATAAGGAGAGGCACATAAGGGATAAGATTGGTTTTTCCTATGGTCGATTCCAGAAAGTATAGAAAAGTTCACTATTATCTGTTAAATAAATATCCGTATGGAGAAGATTTTATTTCTTTTAAATTTTTTAATTCAAATAAAAACAATTTACGACATATAATTTTTTTACATTTTGAAAACGATTAAAGCATTAATTTAAAGCCTTATTTAAAGCATTATTTGAGAACATGGAATATTTAAAGCATTAATTGAAAACGATTAAAGCATTAATTTAATTTAAAGCCTTATTTAAAGCATGCAATTAATGCTCGAATTCAATTTAAAGCATTCAATTAATCCATCCATTCTGCATCTAATACCAACAACACTGCACTATTATTTTATAGAATAATAATGTTTCAAGTTAAAATGAGCCATATGTATATTCAACTAGCACATATTTATATTAAATACAAACCAACTCCATAAATCTAGTAATAACAATATTAGAGTTTTATGTGGCTTTGGCTTCCACCAGAGTGCACTCCTTCATAACGTAAATAAAAGAAGTTATAATTTAATTAAAACAAATTGCTTTTATAGAGTCCATTAGTCAGTCATCCAAGTACAAGGGAAGCAAGTACAATGTTAAGAAATTTCTGAAGAAATAATAAAAAAAATATATCTAAACCACCTTAATTTAGTGTCTATGGGTTCACGAGTCTCCTTTCAATAGAATTTTGAAATGGTAGATCTTAGAGCAAATATAGAGTAGGTTTCATTGAATATTGTTCCTAATATTTCTTTTGAAAAGGATCGAGGTCTAGTTTTATGAGATAACAACGGGGATAAGAATTCAAAATTTTGGATGGCCACATGAAATGCATAATAGGAATATGGCTATCATACATGCTTACATATTTTAATTGTACATTGTGTTTAAATTATACTAATTTCCTTTAAAATATTGCTAAGGACATGGAATGTGTTAATATGAGAACCCACCCTTATTACATGTGCATGCCCAAGGACATGGAATGTGTTAATATGAGAACCCACTCTTATTACATGTGCATGTCCACAAAAGTAAATAGAACCCCTCGCATGGAATACACTTGCATGTCCAAAAAAGCAAAGGAAATCAATAGGTGCAATATGTCATTGGATATCTGGTAGACCAATTCCACGTTTGCAATCCAAGGTGAAGGAACATTTAGCTAAAGAAGGGACCTTTTTTTCTTAGCAAGAATTCTTACACAACAGTAAGTAATTGTTGACTGCCCAGAACTTCACTGTGACAAAACCATCAATCCATATTATTTATTAATCACATGTATTTATACATACAAAATATCATTGGGAGACAATTTGTATAACTTTTCTCCATACGGGAATACGATATGGGAATAATGGAAAATGAAAAATAACTAAACTACAGTTCCCGAAGGATTAGTTTAACATACCCCCTAAATCTGAAGGGATATTTGACATGCCAAGTAAAGATCTGAACCTTTCAAATTTTCACTTCCTAATGCTTTGGTAAATATATCTGCAATTTGTTCTGAAGTAGGACAATGTGTCAGGTGAATTTTTTGGCCTCTACATGATGTCTAATCAAATGATACTTGGTGTTGATATGTTTGGTTCGATCGTGGAACTTAGCATTATTGGCCAATTGAATTGCAGAAGAGTTGTCGATAAATAACGGAGTTGAGGATTTTTGTTTCTTCTGCAAATCTTCAAGTATTTTCTGAAGCCAAATGATTTCCTTAGTGGCTTGAGATGTTGCAAGACATTCGGCTTATGTGGTAGAATGAGCAGGAACAAACTTCTTGCGTGATCTCCAACTGAGGGTTTTTAATCGAAGATTCCTCAAATAACCAGAAGTTTTAGACTTCCATCTTGTTGGTTATTCAAATTTTGATTTTGAAATTTCTCTGCTAAACCAGTTGTAAAATGTTTCAGATGTGATAAAATTGGACATACTACTGCAAATTAGATAATTCCTTGGGATACCACTGACAACCCAAAACGTCACCAATACAAAACCACTTATATTATTTATTAATCACATGTATTTATACATACAAAATACCGTTGGGAGACAATTTTTATAACTTCTCTCCATACGAGAATACCATACGAGAATAAAAAAAAATGAAAAATAACTAAACCAAATATCCCGAAGGATTATTTTAACATCCTCACTTAATCCAAAGGGATATCTCATATGCCAAGTAAAGATCTAAACTTTTCAAAATTTTCACATCCTAATGCTTTGGTAAATATATCTGCAATTTGTCTTGAAGTAGGAAAATGTGTCAAATGAATTGTTTTGGCCTCTACATGATGTCGAATCAAATGGTACTTGGTGTTTATATGTTTGGTTTGATCATGGAACTTAGGATTCTTGGCCAATTGAATTGCAAAAGAGTTGTCAACAAATAGAATAGTTGAGGCTTTTTTTTCTCTTGCAAATCTTCGAGTATTTTCCAAAGCCAAATGATTTCCTTAGTGGCTTGATCTACTGCAACATATTCAGCTTTAGTAGTAGAATCAATAGGAATATACTTCTTGCGTTATTTCCAACTGATGGTTGTTGATCCAAGATTCATCAAATAAATAGTAGTTGAGACTCCATTTTCTTTATCTTCATCAAAATCTGAATATGAATAACCAACAATATGGAAGTCTAAAAATTTGGAATATCTGATGTCGTAGGTTTGAGTTCCTTTTAAATATTTCAAAATTATTTTTGCTGCTACCCAATGCCCTTCACAAGGATGATGCATAAACCTAGAAAGTATTCCAACAAAAAAGGTTATATCTGGATGAGTAATAGACAAATAAATCAAACTTCCAACAAGGTCCATGTACTTTGTTGGATCTTCAAATGGTTTTCCTTCTTCGAAAGTGAGTTTCAAATTCTGTTCCATTGGTGTAGCAACAAGATTACAATCTGTCATACTATATATTTTCAATAACTTACTAACATATTTCTTTTGGGAGATGAAAATATGTTGTGGTTTTTTATCAACTTCAAATCCAAGATAATAATGAAGTAAACCTAAATCTGTCATATCAAAAATCTTTTTCAATTCCTTATTTATAGATGATATATATTCATCATTGTTTCATGTGATCATCAAATCATCAACATATACAACTAGATATATAATTGATCTTCCAAATTTCTTAAAGAAAAGGGTTGCATCATCCAGGTCAAAAAATAATTTTTTTATAATTTAATTTAAGAAGATGTTTGAGTTGGCTTCTCATACCATGCTCGCGGTGCTTGTTTCAAGTAGTAAAAAGACTTCATTAGTTTGCAAACCTTTTGTTCTTTCCCTTTAATGGAAAAACCTTATGGCTAAAACACATAAACGTATTATTTCAAATATACATTTAAAAAAGAAGTTTTGACATCCATATGATGAATTTTCCATTCTTTCTGAGCTGCAATAGAAAATTAATATCTAATAGTGCCCCATTTAGCTATAGGAGCCAAATTCTATGTATATTCAATACCCTCTTTCTATGCATATCCCTTCGTTACAAGTCTTGCTTTGTGTTTGTCTAGTGAACCATCAGCTTTATACTTAGTTTTATAAATCCATTTACAACCAATAGGTTTGATGCTAGAAGGAGTATCCACCAGTCTCCCCATGTCACTTTTTATGAGAACATGATATTCCTTTTTAATTGCATCTTTCCATTGATCATAACTAGCTGCTTCTTCAAAGCAAGTAGGTTCACAATCCACAGAAAAATTAATTCACAATGATAATAGTTACATGAGGAACTTCCAACCTTAAACTTATCATATTTCTTCGGAAATGTTTGAATATGAATTTATCTTCGCAAAGGTTTCTTAGGAAGTTGCGCATCTTCTTCATATGTCTCAGTTTTTTCTATTTCTGTCATTTTTTCTGTAGAATCACTTGCATCAACCAATTTCTCATCATTGAGAGAAGAAAACTCCACAAACTGATCTAATATAGGAATCCCCCCTTCAATATTGGTAAGTATATTGTCTGATTCATAATAGAAATTTTGATGCACAAATTTTTCTAATTGATTAAGTTGTCTATCAACAGTGAGGAAATCTTTATTAGTTTCAAGAAAAAATACATCTCTTGATAAAATAAAAATTTTGTTCTCTTCATCATGTAATAAGTATTCCGTAGAAGTCATGGAATACCCAAAAAATATGTATTCTCTGCTTCGTTCACTCAACTTATTCCTCTGATGTTTACGAATCAAAGCATAACATTGAGAACCTAAAATTCGAAAATTTTTAACAATAGGAATACGATTATACCACATTTCATATGGATTTTTTTGTTAATGACATAGGAAGGGCACCAATTTCTAATGTATACTCCACAGAGCACTGCTTCTCTCCACAACATCAATTTTACATTCTTAAAAAACATCATTGACCTTACCATATTAATCAATGTTCCGTTCATTCATTCAACAACATCATTTTGTTGTGGATTTTATGGTATCATGGTCTAGTGTTTGATGCCATTCTCTTGTAAATATGTTTCAAAAAAATGTGAAGTATATTCTCCTCCATTATTATTTATTATAGTACCAATTATAAGCCATGATTCATTTTTTTTCAAGAGATGAAATTTCTTAAATACATCAAAAAATTGTGATTTTTATTTAAGCAGATAAACCCATCACATCCTTGAATACTCATCAATAAAAGTCAATATTTATTTATTTCCATTCACAATTGGTAAATGCATAGGTCCACATAAATAAGAGTGTATTAGGCTTACTTTCCTTGTAGCTCTAGAATTAGAATTTTGTAAAGACTCTTTGTGATGCTTGCCCAATATACAAGCATTACATGGGGTCAATTTTATGGGAACTATTGGAAGTCCTTTAATTCCATGTTGTTTCACAATTCTAATAATTTCATAATTAATATGACTGAAGCGTGCATGCCACAATAAGGAAGATTATAGAGTATCAATTTGTTGAACCAAATAAGTTGTGTTCAATGCAACATACGACATACCACGTAACATCAACAATTTATCTTCTTCCACACCAGTCATGACAGTTTGATTGTGAACTTCTCTTCTAATTTCTACTTTACCATCAAATATGTGAATGGAATGTCCCTATTGCCTTATTTGTATAAGAAATAAAAAATTTCATTTCGAACTGCAGAATGTAAAGAACATCATTCAAAGTATAATATGAAAGTCTAGGAATTTTTAACTGAACTGAACCAATCCCTGATGGTTTTATTTCGGACTTATTAGAAAAATACACAACTCCACCAATATTATCACTAAATTGATCAAATAAATCTCTTCTAAAGGTCATATGACAAGTGGTACCTGTGTCTCAAATCCAATTGTCATACCATGAAGAAAAAGAGGTACCAAAAATATCTTCCATGTGAAAATTACAATGTGCAACAACATAATGTGCATTCTTATAAGATTATCGTTTATCTGGAATTGGATGATCTTTATTTTCAAGAATTAAACATGAAATTACCTCCACACTACGATTTTTGGAAATGACATGGTGTTCTCCAACCATGGCCAAACCGCTCACCAATCATTCAAATGAAATGGTATGCAATTTGTCTTTCTATTTCTTGATAATTGTTTCAAAAATCCCAAACGGCTCATCAATCATTCAAACAAAATTATTCAATAGAAATCCTAAGTGAAACTGGTCACCAATGCTTCTGAGTCAGATCAGATATATGAATCTGTCATTTGCAGTCAAGTTGACATATCCCTAATTTTCTTTGTTATAACACCAGGACAATGGTTTTGGAGGATTTGTTGCTGACACATGCCTTTTCTCTTTGTGCTGGCAGTAACAATCTTACACAACACCTCTGAGCCTCGCTCTGATACCACTGACAGCCCAGAACTTCACTGAGACAAAACCATCGATATTATTTATTAAGCACAAAAATTTATACATACAAAATACCGCTAAGAGACAATTTGTATAACTTCTCTCCATACAGGAATACCATACGGGAATAACAGAAAATGAAAAATAACTAAACCACAGATCTCGAAGGATTAGTTTACAAATGACAGCCCAAAATTTCACCGAGACAAAACTGTTGATTTTACATTCTTAAAAAACGTCATTGACCTTACCATATTAAGCAATGTTATGTTAATTCATTCAACAAAACTGTTTTGTTGTGGATTATATTGTATTGTGGTATGTTGTTTGATGTCATTCTCTAAAAATATGTTTCAAAGAAACGTGAAGTATATTTTCCTCCATTATCAGTTCTGATAGTACCGATAATAAGTTGTGCTTCATTTGTTATCAAGAGATGAAATTTCTTAAATACATCAAAAACTTCTGATTTTTCTTTAAGCAGATAAACCCAGCACATCCTCGAATAATCATCAATATAAGTCAGTATGTATTTATTTCCATTCGTAGTTGGTACATGCATAGGTCCACATAAATCAGAGTGTATTAGGCTTAATTTCCTTGTAGCTCTAGAATTAGAATTCTGAAAATAATTTTTGTGATGCTTGCCCAATATACAAGCATTACACGGGGTCAATTTTCTGTGAATTGTTGGAAGTATTTTAATCCCCTCATGTTTCATAATTCTAATACTTTCAAAATTAATATTACCAAAGCATGCATGCCACAATAAGGAAGATGACAGAGTATCATTTTGTTGAACAAAATAAGTTGTGTTTAATGCAACAGAAGACATCCCATGCAACTTCAATGATTTATCTTCTTCCACACCCATTATACTTTTATTTTTCAACTATTCTTCTAATTTCTACTTTACCATCAAATATGTGAATGGAATTTCCATATGGTCTTGTTTTTATAATAGATAACAAATTCCTTTCGGACTTCGGAATGTAAAGAACATCATTTAAAGTATAATTTGAAAGTCTAGGAATTTTTTACTAAATTGAACCAATCGATGATGGTTTTATTTGGGACTTATCATCAAAATAAATAACTTAGTCAATATTATCACTGAATTGATAAAACAAATCTCTTCTAAAGGTCATATGACAAGTGGCACATGTGTATGATATCCAATTGTCATACCATGAAGAAAAAGAGGTACTAAAAATATCTTCCATGTGAAAATTACAATGTGCAACAAGTTACAACATAATGTGCATTCTCATAAGATTTTCCATTTTTTGGAATGAGATGATATTTCTTTTCAAACATTTGTTCTCTTCTTTCATTAATTTTCTCCCAAGGAATTCTACAATTTGCAACAGTATGTCAAATTTTACCACATTTAAAAAATTTACAGCTGATTTATCAGAGAAATTTCTTTATTTATCATTATACTGTCTATCTCCATGAATATTTCTACCCCCCCTACCTCTATAATTCTTCCTACCTCGACCTCTCTTATCCTTAGTATTTCTCACAGATTCCTCTTAAGGTTTTTGCGTTTTTGAGTAAGAGATAGGGTTTCGGTATTAGAACTATGTGATGCTTATTTCCTGCCAAAAGTATTCTCTCTCTGTGCAATTTTCCCTTCTAATTTGTCAAAATATAATTCTTTTAATTTTCAACTAGCTTGGAGAGATTCCAAGTAGTGTGAATAACTAGGGTAAAGAGCCTTTATAAATGCAATAAGCTGCAAATCAACTTTAACTCTAGTAGATTTAATTTAATGATTGATGGCTTTAATTTCAGAGGCAAGTTTTAGAGGATCATTATCGTTCATTTCCAAATTAAATAACTTCAAAAATCACTGAAATATTCCAATTCAGAATGTGAATCATAAAGCTCTTTTGATTTTTTTATGGCATGATAAGCCATTTTACTTTGAGAAATGTATATGCTTTCCTTTTATAAGACTGAAGTGGAGATCAAGGAAAAATCCTTCTTATCCTTACTTTGCCAGATTGCTAGTTGTTTTTGCTCATCAGGTTTCTCTGGTGCATTCCCTCCTTCTCCTTCACAGAATCTATCCCATAAATCATTAAAGATCAAAGTATTTTTAACCTTTCTAAACCATTCCTGGTAATTTTCTTGTCTGGTCAAACCAACCCCAATTAAAAGAAAATATCAAGGAATTCATCTTAAAAAATATGATTTGACTGTGAGGTAATAAAATTCTTTAAAAACATAAGTAGCTTCAATGACTACCATAGGCACATATTTCCATATTTCATTTAAAAAAGTAAAACTCGCTAAATTACAAGGACAATAACCTATATGTTTCAAAACAAAATCTCAAACATATGGTGGTCTTTTTATTTATTTATTCTAAATAAAAATAACCGGATCGTAGGGTTTCCAACAAAACCTCTTCTTCTCAATCCTTGAAAGAAGGAATGTTGGAAATTAATTCCAACTGTTGAAGTCAATCAACAGTAATGGCGAAAGTGAAAGATCATCGGCACATTGAAAGCCTTAGCAAAGGTAGTTTCCGTTTAAATTAAAGAAATTGCAAAAGGATTGGAAAGCTAAAGATAGGTGCAAACATAAAGTAGATAAGAAAAGATCCTTTGATATTTAATCCAAGGCTGTAGGCGATTTCTCAAGAGCAGTAGTTTAATGCTATTAATGCTAAGACTCAAAGTCTCGCCAAAGAATGCAGCTTTGATTACAGGTTGAATTAGGCTTTAAAGCCTTTTACCACATAATCGTATAGTTAATGACTTAGGCAAGAATCGCAAGTCTTACTCACGTTGTCTTGTTGATGTTGGAGGCTCGATGCGATCATCGCACCGGCAGCTTCATAAGGATGCCACCGCAATGTGTTTGCGTTGTTGAAACATTGCGATGCAATGAACACAATCACAACGTTTCTTATTACAATCGCCCTCCACCAAAGCCGAGTCCGCCGGTGGTCCCACGTACCACGCGAGCGCTCAAACGATAGTCGCAACATTTTGTTTTGGGGCCCAATCGCAACATCGCATCGAGGCCTTTGCTTTATGGTCCGATTGCGATATGCAATGGTGGACCCGATCCATACAATAGGCTAGAATTAATAATTGGTTCATTGCATCCATTTCAATCGCTCAATCAGAAGTTTTAAAGTTGGGCCATTTGCATTGTTAAGAACCAGATCCAATGAGCTCCAGTTCAATTCGGTTCATAAGTTTTTGAAGTCCGGCGGGTTGGTGAAGTCAAAGGTTTAATGTATATGTCTTATGTGTTTTACATATATGTTTTAAACATATATTAAAACAGTCGTAAAGCGTGGGGCCCTCGACAAAGTTTTTAAAATAGATTTGTTAAGTTTTAATGTAGTTTGTTTTATGTTATAATATATGCGCGACATATATATGTTAAAAAAAAAAAGCCCGAGAGCCTGTAGATGTAATGTTTTTTTTTTGTTATTTTACACAAAGCATTTAATTTTTTGCACGCGTTATTTGAGAGAGTGTTTGATTTTCATTTGCGAGATATTAAGTAAAACACATACAAAGGTATTGTTTTATTGAGACAAAGGTCTATTCTCAAAACGCATTCCGTATTTGTAATAGTTTTGTTTTTTAAAGCAATGAAATAGAATTTCATGTGGAAAATTTGTATCCGTAACCAAAATTTTTATATTTCTCTCAGAGAAAAATGAGAGTACTTTAGGCTAAATTCCGAAACTTCAGAAATTTAAAAAAATTTCAACAATGAATTGATAGCCATTGTAATGTGAGTCTTCAAATAACTGATTTTACCTCCGCATCGACCATCTCGGTCTCATCACATGATCAGTAAAAAATATAGTGCATTAAATATGAAATTACTTCTGCAAAACGGGCTATGGAAAGGGCACGGTGTTCTCCAACCGTGGCCAAACTGCTCACCAATCATTCAAATGATTCGATCTGCAGTTTTTCTTTCTATTTCTTGATAATTGTCTAAAAAGTCCCAAATAGCTCACCAATCATTTAAACAGAGTTCTTCAGCAGAAATCTCATGTCAAACCACTCATCAATGCTTCCGAGTTAGATCGGATCTCTGAATTTGCCGTCTGCAGTCAGGTTGAGAGATCTCCAAGTCGCTCTGTTATAACACCAAGACAATGGTTTCACAAGATTCGTTATTTCCACACATCTTTTATAATGCCTCTTAAATGGGAATTGAGCTTACAGGAGGAGTATGAAATTATGCTTATCCTTTTCTTGTTTTTATATGCGCTTGTGCTACTAAGATTGATATATATCATTAACTTTGCAATGGTTGTCTGAGGGTATGAGAGGTTTTTTTAAAAACATAGCACACTGGACTGATGCACGATACAGAATGCTCTTCTGAACTCTCTTCTTCATCTTCGGATGGCATGGTGGTAGATAATATACAGTTTGCAAATTGTCTCCCATTATGGGACATTTGTAGGAACATATTTTATATCTCACGGCCATATAAGAGTATTGGATGTAGATTCCGCAAGAAATGGTGGTCGTGCCCGGGCTGCTACTGTTGTTGTTGTTGTCCTCCATAAGAGGTTTCTTGCTGGTTAATCCGGCTGCTCACCCCGGATTATAATTTTCCGGTGACTTCATACTAAAATTTGAATAATTTTCAGATATTAGTCTATCTGGGGTGGACTGACTTGGCGGTGGTGGTCGGGCCTGTATTGACATAAGACGGGATCTGGCAGTACTATGCTGTGATGCAGGTGTTATATGCGCTGGGAGTTAATTATGTATCTTATCCGATTCGTCTTGAGATTGGGATATCCCGGATAAGCCTTGGGATTTCGGATAGCCATTATTCTCACCTAATTTCTTTAAGGTTGTGCAGAGGTCAGTGAACGTTACAGCTATCGACTGACCTGGATTGGGGTGGTGAGGTATATTATATTGATGATCGGACAAATATCTTGGATCATCTTACATATGCCACTTACATCATCATTGATCCTTGGGATGCTAAATATCCTCTTTTGGTGCTTTTCCACGATCCCATAGTGGTTTTTCTCATTTCTTGCTTAATGGGGTGACGGCGGATATACGTGTTGGATTTCATTTCCTAATTGGCCTTCTGGATCGGTTGTCAGGATTTTGGGTGGCGGCACACATTCATCCTGCAAGTGGTGTCCTTGGGTGTATACGTGTCCTCCTTTATGCATGGAGGCTTCCAGAGAAAAGTATACGCGGGAGGACTCTCCGACTTATTCAGCCGCGGTGCATAATGTCGACTTTGAAACTGATGTGGCTATTATTCAACAGGGACTACAAGCTATAGATGAGTCTGAGGCAAATTGTATTCTGAGACAAAGGAGGCACAAAGCTAGGAGTACTGGTTGTGGTGCTCGTAGGGGGAAAAAGAATATCCTTAAACATAGGATGGACATTAAGGAGGTTAACCTGGATTATGAGGATTTATGCACAAGGGTGGCGAGCTTGCAGAGGCGCGCTGTTGTTGGGAGGTGGGTATTCCCCGATAGGGATGATTTTGATACTGCATCATGGATCCATCTGAAATGGAATACCATTATCGATATACACCAAAGGTAAGCAAGTTGATGAACGGGTGGTTTAGCATACATTTCATGAACCAGGCTGACGTTTTCAAAATTATGGGACGAACCTGGGTACGTGGAAGGAGCTTCATGCAAATTATTCCTTGGTACATTGGGTTTAATCCCGTATTGGAAGCCCCACGTAACAAAGTGGTATGGGTTAAATTGCCGGGTTTGCCTCTGGAATTTTGGACCATTAAGGCTTTGCGAACAATTGGAGATTCCATTGGATCCACAAAATATATTGATCCCAGCATCATGGGTGCAGCGGACAAAAAGATCGCATGGCTTTTGGTGGAAGTAGATTACATGGGTGGCCTTCCGGGTGACATTGATCTCATCTGGAGTGATAGAAGGCATAGACAACGTATCGACTTCTGGGGGATCCCTTTCAGGTGCTTGATCTGCCACAAAACGGGCCATCTCAGAGACCATTGCCCGATGAGATTGCGAATTGCAAGGGCGGACCAGTCTAGGAATGCTTCTGATGGGGTTCGTCGTCATTCAAATGCACAAGCTCCAATGGCTGGCTTACATACAGGTATCAATGTTAACTCTTCCTCTGAAGAAGAAGCTTACAATACGGCGGAGGGTCAAAATGATGTACCTGTCCCTGATTCGTTTATTCCGGCTAATATAGCTAGTCATCCATCTGTCTCTAAGAATCTTTATAGGGTTCTTCAGCCTGCGTTACAGCGTGACGTTGATCCTTCTCGTTCTATACAAATTGGCTCTGATGGTCCGGTTACATGCCCATCTTTTGCTCCATCTGCCCCATCCTTTCCAGCTAAGAATGCTATCTCCCATTCCTCCAAAGGTACTGCACGTAACCCTGAGATGCAGTCTTTGAGTCATCATGAAGTGGGTCAATGCAGCTCTATGGTTCCTATTCGTCCGGAGAGGAAGTTTTCTTCGTCTATTGACCCCCCTTTATTTAAACCTTCTGGCACTGCTGAGAGGCATCCTTCTAATATTCAATGTGGTAGAATTATAGATGATTATGATGAACAGGAACCTGGGTATATGGGGGTCGAGGGTCCTTTATATCATGTTCGAAGTCTGCTTGATGATAGCGAGGATGATGGGAATCTTTCTGGGTTGCCGCATGGTACTCCGGGTTTTAATAAGTCCATAAATCTTTCTGACTCCTCTAGGAACTCCATAGGTAGTGATCTCGACTTTCTTTTGAGAAATTCCAACATGGACCTGGCAGCATTGACGGTATTTGACAAACCTATTCCCACAAAAGCTAAGCTTTCTCCTACTTTATCTGATGCTTTAAAATCCATCAAAAAGAAGGCAAAAGAGGCATGCGGTAGGAAGAAGGAGAAAATTAAGCCTATTTCTCTGTTCATGGATGTCGAAGCCGGCCATATTGAAGACCAATATCGCAACATTGGGGGAACTACCAACAATTCCAGGGCACTTAGAGCGTGTAACCCTTCCGCGGGTTCACCATGAATCAAGTCATCTCTTTAAATATAAGGGGTTTAGGTGATGACCCTAAATATCATTGCCTGAGGGAGCTTCTGCATTCTAAGAACCCGTTCATTTTCTTTGCACAGGAGACTATGTCTGAGAGATCTAAGGCTATAAATTTGTTTTTAAGAATCAGGAGAAATTGGCTTGTTGCTGCGACAAGTTCAAGTGGACGTTCGGGAGGTTGTTTGGTTATGTGGAACCCTTATCACGCTTCTTTTAAAGCCTTCAGTTTTTTTGGAGGTATTTTGTTGCATGGACGTCTCAGAGGTATGGATCATACTTTCAATTTTATTAATCTTTATGCACCATATGTGAATAGAAGGTCTTTCTGGGACAGGATGGTGTCGACTGGTGTATTTACTCTTCCAAATCTTATCATCATGGGTGATTTCAACTCTATTTTTAACGCTGATGAAGCATGGGGAAACAGGGCCCGTCTGGATCCTTTGGCTGGTCATTTAAATGACATTTTTCTTACTCATGGGCTGTTGGACATTAGGCCACACCCGCTGGCGCCTACGTGGACCAATAGAAGGGCGGGAGATTTTTACATTGGGAAAAGATTGGATAGGGTGGTGGTCAAAAATTCTATTTTTGACATTTTAGGTGGTCCAAAATCTCATGTCATTGCATCTGACGTATCTGATCATTATCCTATCTCTCTCTCCTGCAATAATTTCCCTGTGCGCATGGGATATCCATTCAAGTTTAATAGGATATGGTTAGAAGATCCGGAGTATACTTGTTTGGTTGAGGATATATGGAAACAAGAACCTGAGCCTCTGATTTCAGAGATATGGGACTCTTTTCATCTCAAACTCCAGAAAACTAAGAAGATGACTAAAAATTGGGAGCGTGAGAAGAAAGGAAAACTCAGGGCAGAGTTTAGACGGATTCAGGCTGAAATGGAGGATATTATAGAATCCTTTCTTCATATATATCCAGATGAATACACTCTCGACTGCCTGAAATGCTTGGGCACTAGGAAAAGAGAAATATTACGGATTGAAGAGTTCACATGGAGGTTAAAGAGTAGAGAACTCTGGCTTGCAGAGGGGGATCGAAATACAAAGTTCTTTCACAGAAGTGCCAATGAGAGGAGAAGTAAAAATGCTATATGGAGCATCAATTCTGCGGATGGTTCCACCATATATTCCTCCCATGAGATTCAAAACGAGGCCCTTCGACATTTCGCAGAGTTTTATGCCAAGCAGGATGATATCAATTTGGCAGACCAAAGGTGGATGCTTGAACTCATTCCTCGTTTTTTTGAGGATTCTGATATCGCACTTCTGGATAAGGTGGTCACTGGGAACGAAGTTAAATTGGTCCTTAAATCATTTGCTTGTGATAAAAGTCCGGGGCGAGATGGCTGGCCCGCGGAATTTTATATTCATTTCTTTGATCTGCTGGGTGAGGATCTAACCAAGGTGATTGAGCAGATACGTACCCGGGGCTATATATATCCCAATCTCAACTCAACCTTTATTGCTCTAATACCAAAGGTGGATGCTCCCCAATCTTTTGCGGACTTCCGTCCTATTGCATTATGCAATGTACTCTATAAGATTATTTCAAAAATTATTGCAGAGCGTATGAAGGAAACACTGTCTAGACATATCTCTAAGGAACAATATGGTTTTCTCAAGGGTAGATCCATACATGATGCCACTGCCATTGCACAGGAAATTTTGCATACCATGCACGTGGAGAAAAGGGAGGCCATCATGGTCAAAGTTGACATCTTTAAAGCTTATGATACGATTGATTGGGCATATATCAGGGCTGTTCTCATGAAGGTAGGCCTGCCTATTCGCATTATTAGGTGGATCATGGCCTGTATCTCTTCTGTTAACTATGCCATCATCATAAATGGAGTTTCGACTACTTTCTTTGCTGCTGGGAGGGGTCTCAGACAAGGTTGTGCTCTATCACCGCTTATCTTCATATTGATCATGGATGGCATCAGCTGTCGTCTCCGGGAGGCAGTTTTACAGGGACACATATTGGGTTTCTCTTTCTCAAACACTCTGGTATGCACGCATTCTCTGTTTGTTGATGACTTGTTATTATTTGGGCATATTCATAGAGTACAATGGCTCTACATCCACTATATTTTTAGCAGATTTGAATCCGCAACTGGGCTGGCCATTAACAAACTAAAATCCTTTATTATTTATGAGTATGGTGATATTGGGGACCTGGAATACATTGCTGATGTACTTGGAATGGAATTAAGAGAGGCGACGGAGGGTTTCAAGTATCTAGGCTTCCACATAAAACCATGCGGTTATAAGATCCGAGACTGGATGTGGCTTATAGACAAATTTAGAAGGAAGATGTTCTGCTGGAAGCATAGGTGGTTGTCTAGCGGTGGGTGACTCATTATGATTCAAGTTGTATTGGCTCAATTGTTGGTGTATTAGGGTCACCTTTATTATCTTCCAGATGGAATTATTAGACTTATAAACTCTATCATTGCCAAATTTTTATGGGGAGGGGCGCAGCTGCTTTCTAAAATCCACCTATGTAAGCTTCAATTACTGTGTAGACCAAAGGACCATGATGGTTGGGGAATCCTGGATACAAGAAACTTTAATATCGCTCTGCTCATCAAATCGTTCTGGAGAGCATTGGATAGTGAAGGAACTTGGAACAAGGTGATCAAATGCAAGTATGTTGTGGGGGATCTGCTTCATCAGATTCTTAATAATCAAATCGCATTTCCACGCCGTATATCTGCTATATGGGGAAGTTTCAAAAATATTTTCGGGCATATGGCTGCTAGGGTGGCTTGGTCTTTTGCAGATGGTAGACGCATTCCTCTGGCACATATGAGGATGATTGGATGGTGCCCCGAACTCGGCCCTTCTCACCAGCTTATCCACAGACTTGCTCATCGTGGAGTTTTTTTTCTATCTCAGACCATTCATCAATGGTCTGCTGGAGCCCCTATTCTAAAAACAGCGGCACAATTAAATTTAAGGGATCCGGAATGTGAGGAATGGGATTTCATAAGGGATAACATTCGGGCTTTGGGATTATGCTGGGATGAGGGGGGAGATAGGATTGTATGGGATGGACCTACGAAGGATGGGATTCCGATGGTTAGGGATATATATAGACATATCAATAAGGCTTCATACACGGAACCTCCCAGCAGGCTGTTTTACAAGTTCTGGTATCGACATATCCCTACTAAGATAATACTATTTGGATGGTTAGTTTGGAAAGATAAGGTCTTGACTGGTTGTAATTTAATGAAGAGGGGTTTCCTCGGCCCTTTCAGATGCCATATATGTCTTAAGGAATATGAATCAACAGATCATCTCTTTTTTAGATGTCCTGTCATCTTAAGAATATGGCGTTTTTACTCTGTTCATTTCTTTGGTATCACTTGGTGTCCGATTGACTTCATGAATGCTGTATCGGCCTGGGATAATTTAAAAGGGAGGTTCAGATCTCTTCCCTTTTTCCTCATTTGGGAAGTCTGGCTCGGAAGAAATAGGGTGATTTTTGAAAATATCCCCTTTCAGATTCCAAATATATACTCTGCAATCGCAAAATGGTTGGATGAACGACCCATTACAGTTCCGCCTATACAGGATTTATCTGTTCGACTTCGACCACATGCGGTCAATCTCCCTGCAGTTTATTTTGATGGAGCGTGTATGAATGGTAACATGGGATGCGGTACATGGATAAAGATCTCTCAAAGAGAGAGAGTGCATATTCACTTTAATGCTGGCAAGGGGTCCAACAACAAAGCGGAAGTCATCGCTCTTTGGGGTGGTCTCCGCTTTGCCATATACTTACAGTTAATGAATATTCATGTTTATGGTGATTCTAGGATTGCTATTGGTTGGATATCTGACTCTCAGGCTTCTGTTCCTTCTGAACTACTTGGTTGGGTATCTCGGGTTCGACGTTTGTGGATACAGCTCAATAGGCCTGCCATATGTCATATTTACAGGGAGAATAATACTAGGGCAGATAGCCTCTCAAAGATGGGACTAAACACAGATTTTGGCACTATGCAGGTTCAGCTATTCCGAGATGGTCTCATTTTTTGGGAGACTGATATTGATATCCCATAATTCGGCACAGTCTATTTCTTTTTGGTCTTCTCTTCTCTATACCAGGCAGCTTTATCTTTTTTGCAGGGTTTTGATATATTTCATATATTTCTACAGGCGAGCGTGCATAATTGTTTTGTTATTTTCCTGTGGTGTTATCTTTGCTCACGAATTATATCATCCTCAGGCGAGCGTTGGTATATCTGTGGCGAGATGACTCGGCTTATGCCTGGTTTCTCATGGTTTTGCATGCTTTGGAGGCTTATTGGTGGCTGCTTCCAGATGTGTACGTACTCTTTCAAGCGAGCGTGTATCATTTCAGGCGAGCGTGCACCCCTTCAAGCGAGCGGGATATTTATTGGCTTGGCACATTATGCTGTTATCATTTTGCACTGATGACTCACTCTTTCATCTTTGTCTCGGGGCAGACATATGCATTTCAAGTCATCATTTATGCGACCTTATTGTGACTTGTTTTTATCTAATCTTGCGATCCATATTAGTGCATTTTCATTTTCTTATCTACTATATCACAGGTTTATTCTCTGGTGGTAATCTGTACTTTCTGTACCATCATCCTCTTTCTGCTCGCTTTTATAGCTGAGCATTTTGTATATGGATGGGTTCGTTCTATGTTGTTGCAGTCATCATCTGACCGCCTTTGGTTGGTATCTCGCTGTATTTTTATACATGCTCGAGATGTATTGGACTATGTACTGTTTTATATTTAATATATCACAGCGTTTCTCTTCTGAAAAAAAAAACTAACAATATCACACAACAACTCTGAGCCTCCCTCTGATACCACTGACAGCCCATCACTTCATCGAGACAAAACCATCGATCCATATTATTTATTAATAACATGTATTCATACATACGAAAACCCACTAGGAGATAGTTTGTATAACTTCTCTCCATACGGGAATAAAAAAAAATGAAAATTAACTAAACCAAAAATCCTACATGATTAGTTTATTATTTTTTGGGTTGTCAAAATTTTACATAGAAGGAATTATTTGTTGGAGTTGTGAAACCTTCATACAAGAAGGCGATCAGGAACATAATGTTTACATGACGGTAAGTATTTGTTGGACTGCCAAATTTTACACGGCCTTAAGTATTTGTTGGGGTTGTCAAACCTTCATATAGGAAGGTGTAAAGGAACGTTGTGACGGGATAAGTCATACTAAGGCAAACAAGAACGTTGCGATGACATAAATCTAATTAGACAACTGCATGTAACCTTGTCTCACCCAACGCAAAGGAAAATAAATAATTCAAACATTTGCTTGTCTAAATGAACCTTTCTTTTTTGCTAGATTGTATGGTTGTGACCAGTGCAAATCCAATTATTTTGCAAGTTTTATCATTCGATACCCACATTCATTCCATGGGAATTTTATTACATGTATTTTTCATGAAGTTTTTTAATTAGCCAGATCAAATGAATTGCATGTGTTGTTGGAATTTTTCCAGATATGATTGCATAAATATTATATATTTTATTTGCATATATGATTCTATGGTATCTAGCTAAATATAGATACAGAAGCATATCGTGTGTAACCTTGATATTCTTTGTGATTCTTATAATATTTCCCATGAAGAATATGGTATGTTGCTAGAGACAGAAGCATGTTGAGCAGAACCTTGATATTCATCACTCTTCTTGTAATAAGATTCAGATTGACCAAAGTCTCATAGACCCTGAATAATAACCAAGTCATAGGGCAGAGCGAGAGTGCCAAAACGAAGAAGAGTAGAGCGAGAGAACCAAAAAAAGGGGCGAAAGCCAAATGTCTGAAAATTATGTATATTGTTGGGCATTTTTTCTTTTTGTGTATCAATCCATAACCATTTTATTTCATATTCATTGAGTTTACATGTTTTTGCAGTCATTTTTTTTACTAGTGGTCTGGTTTACGTATTTTTGCAGTCCCTTGCATGAACACATAATCATTATTCACAAATTTTTTTGCAGAACAAAAAGTGGTTAAAGTCCTTAATGGAAAACAATGTTGGAAACTCAGTTCGAGGAGGGTGAAGTATCTATCTTGATGCAACAAGGCGGGGTAGAAGAAATTTGCGACCTTTATTCTTGCTACTACCTTCTCCTATCCAAGAGTATTCTATGAAGAAGTCTCTACCTATTCCAACAGGGGGTGATAGATAAAGGTAAGTATAGTTATATGTGAATCCGAATTTTGTATTCATATTTGTTATTTTTCTTCTAAGAATAGTGAAAAAATGAATTTTACACATACATGTCTGCAATTTTTAACAAAGTTTTGTAACTTTCTTGGATATTACCTCGTAACTTTCTTGATAATACCGTCTAAATTTCTTGGATATTAGCGAGTTATAGGTTACGCCCGAACTCATTACTCAGTTAATCCCCTGAACTCGTTACTCATTATTAAGCGGGCACCCGCCTACTAACTTAAAGCACATTTAGAAGATTTCTAACAATGAATCAACCACATATTTTGCTCCAGTCTTGTGGATTTACCATCCTCCTCTACAAACCGAAGATAAATATGAAATATGGTCAAGTGGTGAAACGAAGGAGCACTATGTTGCAGCAAAGAAAGATGTGCCAACTTGTTGAAGCCAAAGAGTTAAAATCAACAGGGGAACGGTAACATGCCATCACAGTGGGGCAATAAAAGTTTGATCAAAACTTATTATATGATATATTATAATTCACATTTAATATAAAAATTTATTATATGATATATGATAACTCGCATTTAATATTAGAAGATTAATGCTAGAAGTAATTCTAGCATTAGTTTACTCATAAGAAATGTTAGTATGAAACTTTAGTTGAAAGCACAAATTTTGTTAAGAAAAGATGTAACTACTTCACAAATTTGGTTAAGAAAAGATGCAGCTAGGCAATAAGATTTCAAATTCCATCACCCCATAATCCGTCAGATAATTAATATTTAAATTTAATTGATAGTTATTAAAACTTTGGTTAAAAAATGGTGAGCCAAATGGTGACCCTCAATTAATAAGAAGTCAACCATCCAGTATCACCATAGTCTCTCGCCGGCCCAAGGCAGGGACTAATAAAGCACTGAAGGGGGAATAATTATAATTTCAGGTATAAGATATTGATGACAATGGAATGGGAAAACAATGAAAATCAGTGACAAAGTAAAATGAAAGATAATGACTCATATATATATATATATATAAACTCATTACAACATGTAACTCTACGCCAAAGTGGCTAAGATAAAAAATAGAAAATAGAAGAGTGAATGGTAGAAAAAGCACAATGAAAGGAAACCATATATTCAGACTGAACTTCGATTACTTCTTTGAGGGAGTGTGGATATTAGAATCTCGGTCATGCTGGATTTGGTATGGAATCGCGTTATAATATGGGAAATATCGGCTATAATGACATTGCAGCTCATGTTGGACTTTATAATTCATATTCTGATTATTCCAGTGAAAAATAAGTTATATTTGAATGTTTTGTTTCACAAGATTTCGACATAAAAATATATTGTGGTTATTTAATATAAAATTTTTTAAAATGGAAAAGTTTTCTGGTTTATTTTTATATTTAATTTAGCTAGAATTTAGTGGGATTCATTGTAATTATAAGTTTGATTGTTAAACTATTCATAATCGAAGTGATTTACTGGTTTTTGAAGGTGCTGAATCCATATATGTAGTCAGAAAACCAGTTTAAAAAACACAGATCAAAATTTAACCACAATTTTTTCTAGGGATTCCAATCAGATATCTTTCAAGAACTCCAATAAATTTCACATATAAATAACACTTCAAAAGTTTATTTAAACATAATTATATTTTAAATTATTTAAGTTCTATGGTGATGATGATGTTTAATGTCCACTAAGACCAATGCAGCCTATAGGACCTCAAAGAAAAAAAAAAAAAAATCTAAGTATCATTATTCAAAATCTTTTTTCTATGATAAAAAAAAAAGAAGAATCAAAATATTATTCTTCAAAATCTTGTTTCTATGATAAAAAGATAAAGAATCTGATTCTTCAAAATCTTGTTTCTATGATTTAAAAAAAAAAAAAAATCTTAAAATAACTAAAAAAAATCATCTTGACTCACTAAAAATGTATATCAAGTGACTCAATCTAATGAATTTAGAAAAGATAAATTTAAACATTTAATATCACATAAACATGAACTCAAAACTTATAACTACTGTTTAATTAACTAATAGTTATTATGTACTTTTAAACAATTTTCATCTTTTTAGTTACCTTAAGTGTAATGTATTTTAATTCATTTTATCGAGCAGGGTGAAAATCAAACACTAAAAATTCAATACTCGAATTATATAAATTTTGATGGGTTCATTATTTTTTATTTTTAAGAAACAAATTTCGATTTCCAAACGAAATTCAATTTTTAATCTGAAAAGTTGATATGGTCCTCTATTTTTAAGTGGTAATAACTTTATACCTTAATAAAGGAACCAACAAATTGTCTTATCATTATCTTTACCATGACCCAACTTTGCATTCTTACAACGAGAAAAAAAAGAAGTTTAGCGATGTAGAAACTCGAAACCTCTCGAGGGAAGCAAAGCATAGCATAAACTACACGGGTATCGTTTCATATTCCCCGTGCAAGGATTCTCTACTTTGCTTTCTGAATATATGACGACATTCCCCCTTCCTTTGCTTTTGCTTTTGTATCGTAAACCCTGGTGGCCGCCTTTTGACGCATATTCCCTCACGCTGAATGCACATTTTAACAATGTGAACAGCGATGATATCTTCACTATAAGTCCGGTGGGCATCTGGCTCCTACGAAAGGTGATAAACCGATAGAATCGAATCAATTATTTCCCCTTCAATGCCTGTGGGCCAACCATCGAGTCAGACATCTAATTATTTACACACCATTTTTCCTTTTTTTAATCAATAAAGCTGACTGGTCGATTTCATTCAATTGGTTTATTGGTTTGCGTCTTTCCTTTTCCTCTGTTCGAAATTGA
The DNA here is from genome assembly GCA_034641835.2 of Pinus albicaulis. Taxonomy (NCBI): domain Eukaryota; kingdom Viridiplantae; phylum Streptophyta; class Pinopsida; order Pinales; family Pinaceae; genus Pinus; species Pinus albicaulis. The sequence goes on from CM076580.1 coordinate 190,260,281, forward strand.
GACATTGTATGTATAAATACTTCCCTTCCCTTCGTTCCGTTCCAAATTGAGACGCTTCTCTATCCCTCTCGCATTCATGAGTTGTTCGATGTTATCTAGTAAAAAACTTCATTCTGAAGAAATTCGTGTAGTCTCTTGCATGTAGAGACAGAGAGTGTTACTCAGCCAAGAATGACTTGCCCGCATACTGCACTGGGTTATCGTTGCCCATGGTTTTGTGGGCAAGTTGTTTTTGGCAAAGCGTCGTTCTCTTCTTTTCATGCCAGGACCTGCACGACGACTCAGTGGCATTCACGGCTTAGAGGTGTTTATAATTTATGGAAAAGTAGTTTTCCATGTTAAGGTGATGTAGGAATGTTTCTTTTTTCTGTACTTGTTGAGTTTGTAAAATTTTGGTGATTTAAGAATGCTATTTTCTTTTCAGAATCTCAACTAATAAAACATATTGGTCTTGGTGTTAACAGAGGTTAATTATCATTGGCCTATCAAAATTAAAATCATTATGAATTGTTCCTCAATGCCAAGGAATTTGTTAGAGTTCATTTGTTGGTTCATAGGTCTCTGTATTTACATGGGTTTATATTGATTAAAAGTGTCTTCCAATATTTCAATATACGCAAATGCTAATAATATCGTCCGGCAGTATTGTCCAGATGCTTGAAAGCTTATCTAACATTTTCTATCACAGCATGGTTGTACAATGTTACATTCCATTCGTAAGCTTGTATCATGAATATTACGTATTTCATCACATGCTTGAAAGCTTATCTAACATTTTCTATCACAGTATGGTTGTACAATGTAAAATCGCATTGGTAAGCTTGTATCATGCGATATTGCATATTTCAACAAATAGAATAGGTATTTCAATTTTCTTTCTGAATGCATTTTTCAATCTATCTCCATCAACACTCATTTATACCATAGGTTTTTTTCTCAGAAAGGAAAAAAGAAAAAACTGTTTATATAAACGATAGTTTCGTGGATGTGGATGTGGCAACTAGCATTTACCGAAATTATTGGAATCTATCTCATAAACACAAAAATAACCGATCAACTCAACATCATTCTCCAAAGAAACAAAAGAGCAGAAAAAATAAAAACATTTATACCATAATTAACAAATACGTTCGAATCGGGAAAAAAAATATGGAAATTGGAGGATTCGAATAATTCGACAACAATTTGAGTCGGTTGTGGTAGATAATCGTGTCGATGAGCAGTTCATGGTAGCTAATAGCGTTACACGGAATTGGTAGTTTGTGTTTCTGGGATGGTAACTGAAGTGTCTTCGAAACACAAAATAGATGGCAAGTAGGAAATGGAAACTAATATTGAATGGCAATTTTTCCAGTTTTAAATTTTATTTATTTGTTTATTTATTTATTTTTTAAAAGTTTTGAAACGCTGAGATAAACTTAAAGAGATATTTAAATTTGAATTTTCACGTTTATGAAAAATAATTGAAATTTAACTAAATCTATAAAAAGTAATTGATATTTTAATTATGTTAATATTAGAGATGATTTTTGTAAAAATAAGTTTTGAATATTTAGTTTATGTATCAATTAGAAAGTGAGTGATTTAGTTTTTACTTCTATATATAATATAAAAAGATTATATTTTTAGGTAAGATTTGAAACTTGGGAAAGATATAGTTTTGAATTTTGCAATGTAGAAAAAGTTTGGACATAATTGTAATTGATAAGCGTGGTTGTGTTTTTATTTAGTAAATTGTTGTGTAATTTTTTCTAAATATTTTTTTTTTCATACTAATTTTTAATGTATCAATTCTAATTCTAATTCTAATTTAGTAACTAATATTTATACTAATATATTTACGCTGATAGGCGTAACCCCCTGTTGCAATTGGCAGGTTTAATACATCAGATAATTATTTATTTTGATTGGACAAATTGACAGATACTGGCCTATTCTTGTGGTCGCCACTTCATCTATGAATGAAATTGAAACTGATAACTTCCTTGCATATTTAAATCAAGTGTTTAAACCATGTTTAACCTAATTTTTTACCAAATCCTAATTAAAATTTTATTATGTCTCTTGTTTATAAACACGTATCAAAGAAGATTAAGAAAAAAATATCCCACTTTTTTCCACGTTTATTCCAAACATACACGACGGTTTTAAGAGAGACTGAAGCATCGGATGACAGTACTGAAGCATCACAGAGCTGTCTCAACGTGGAATGTAACGCCTGTCCCGACGTTTTCCTCCAACGTCTGATGGTTAATGGTTGAAATTCTGTAACGCTCCAACGCCCGTCCATCGCCAGCTCTATCCACAAATAAGTTTTGCCCATATGGGATTCATCCAATACCAATAGCCAAGCGAATCTGTTACAGTTACTGTGATTGAAAATATTGCTGGCCTCTATTTCTGGACATTTGAAAAACGGAGCAAACATCAGCCGCATTAAATCTCAGTAAAATAGAGAGGCGAAGAAGAGGATGAATGAGGCCATGACGGCTGCGATTAAAGAGGGAACGACGGTCATTGAAGCAGCGCCTGTCTCCATTGTCGGACTGGGAGATGGTGTGATCACATCTGTTGCTGTTGCTCCCACCATTATCATCACAACGGCCAATAGAGCTGCAGATGCGTAGTTTCCTGCGCCTGATATTCTCACTCACAGTGACAACACGCCTGTTACCGCTAATTGATGCAAGAAAGACAAAAGTTTAAGCACGATTCGTGCCGATGAAATCGAAATCTCAACCAGAGGAGGCGAAATTCGAAGCGGCAATGCTTGTTGTTTGAGATTCGAATAATCGAGCAGAAGGGATGGAGATGCGAGATCATAGAAACTCGCACTAGGCAAAGATGGAGAGTCGCCCCGCGTATTAATAATCCTGTGCGCCCAGTTTTTAACCATATTATTTTTGCGGAACGCGTAATTTGGGGTTAGTGACAGGTAGGGAGACAGCATGGCAATGCGTCGATGTGGACGGGAATCGGGATACGGCTTTGTTTCGGCCCCACGTGCCAACAAAATAATTTTATTTTGTCACGGCATAGCGAACGAAGAAGTTTGGGGCACGGCATGTGACGTAGAGTCCAATTCATAGAAGTCTTTATATTTCATCAACCTTAACACAAATAGGTCGGTACACATTTTGATTGCTTAGTCTCCAAGTCACCTCCTTTATCGAAATTCTCCCCAAGTTTAGACACATGGAAAATTTCAACTACAGTAACGATCTTAGGGTTATGTTTAATTTGAATACTTTTATGATTACTCCTATTCTAACTCCACAATCGTTCACATCGAAAATTGCAAATTTTCAAAGACGATTTCAATATTATGCTCGATTGGAAAAATATAAAATTGTTCATGGCAAAACTCAAGTTCTTTGATTTTGTATTTGGCTTAAAGGTGCTGCAAATGAACCCATCATGTTAAGTTCCCTACCAAAATCTTAGCGTTAAAATCATTTTCGCCTAAATGATGAAGTCTATAGTTCATTATAATATATTTTATATAATTTAGGAATAAATAATATATTTTTTATATAAATTAAGAAATTTGTAACTATTACTATTTTTAATCAAGTTTATATACATTTAATAATCAAATCTCCCAGCGAAATTAGAAAGATGATAAGAATACGATTCTCATTATTATTACTATTTTTAATTATTTTGGTAGATTTGATATATTTAATAATCAAATCACCCAGTTAAAAAAGAAAGATGAGCTTTCTACTTTACTCTTACAATTTTTGTGAAACTGATCTCAACAAGTTCCTTATAAATATGTAGATATTGTATTCTCACTCGCAATTAAGATATAAGATTGGGATGGCATCTCATATGCCAGTTTTACACCTAATATTGGGCTATTCATCAGTGTCTCATTTATTGCCCTAGGTATATAGATTTTAGCTTCTTCCAAATTGTATCATTTAGTAAGCAAGGTAGGTTAAAAGCTAATTATATTTATATAATTTTTTGGTATTATTTTAAATCTATATATATATAAATTAAAATTTATTAATCAAATATATATGTATATGAAAAAAATAATAATCAAAATAATATTAATGTTTATAAAAGCTTCATACAACTGAATACTTAATCTCTCAACTAAAAATTTTAAAATTCAATACTTTATTTAATTTCCCAAATACAAATTTTAAATTTAAAAAGAGTCATGGAATGTATCAGTGAATAATAACATTTTTTCTAATATTCAAATATCATTAATTCTCCTACCTTGTAAGTGGTTTTATAAATGTATTATAGGAAATTTCAATATTACTATAAATGATTTTAATACATTTTTAAAAAAATTACAAAACGTTATTTTTAAAATTATTCCTCCTTCACATATTAAAAATATGCTTTATAAATTATTCCAACTTCATATATTTTTAAGTATGTTTTTTAATAAATTTAATACAAGTTCTCATTTGTATATTATAATTTATTAGAATTATATTAAAAATAATTATCATTTTATAATTTATTTTATTTTATAATTTTAAGAAGCTTAAATTATTACAATTTTAATCAAAAATTTTATATAACTATAAACACTATGGCCTAATAAAAAAAGTTATTAAAACTTCATGCTTCTCCAAGTTGTAAAAGCAAAATTCAGGTCTACTTCATGCAAGTCTTGAGTTGTTTATGAAAATAAACATATAGAAGTGCCTAACATTTAAACAAAATACATTTTCACAATTAGCTACATTCAGTCCATTATATATAAGCTTCAAAAATATATTTCTTCCAATATTTCCAAATGTAGAGTTACCAACACTATCTCCTATTTCACCTTCAAATAATTTTAATATTAAAATTTCCAAAATCTCTATTTTCAAATATTATTAATATTTATAAATATTAATTTTAATTTTAATTATTAATTTTAATAACATTAAATAATATTATTATGGTAAATAATCAAATATTATTAATATTTATAAATATTAATTTTAATTTTAATTATTAATTTTAATAACATTAAATAATATTATTATGGTAAATAATCATGGTCACATTGTGATGAAAATTGACTCTCGGTCCAACGTTATATTAAGTTAATGATGGACATCCATGATTAACCATGGTCTAACGTTGCATTGTGACAAGTATTGCCTCAATATGAAAATCAACAATGGTCCAATGTCACATTATAACAAATGTTGTCTCAATATGAAAATTTATCATGGTCAAACATGGTCCAACATCACATTGTGACGAATATTGTGTCAATATGAAAATCAACCATGGTGAACGATGTTCAACCTTTTTTATTTTAGGGTTTATAATATCTATTTAAACGTCACATTGTGACAAACATTGTCCCCATATGAAAACCAATCATGGTCAACCATGGTCAATATGAAAATCAACCATTTCCAATCATGGTGAACCATGGTCCAACCTTACATTGTGATAAATATTGTCTCAATATGAAAATAAACCATGTTCAACCATTGTCGACCATGATCAACCATTGTCGACCATGATCAACCATCGCTGACCATGGTCAACCATCTCAATCATGATCAAACATGGTCCAACGTCGCATTGTGACAAACATTTTCTAGGTATGAAAATAAACCATGGTATAACATTGCATTGTGACAAAGATTGTCTAAATATGAAAATCAATCATGGTCAACCATGGTCCAACGTCGTGTTAGTGATGAAGATTGTGTCAATATGAAAATCAACCACGAAAAATGATGGACAACCATGTTTATTTTAGGGTTTATAATATTTTTCTTATGGTTATATATCTTGGGCTTATAATATTAAACCCTTATGTTTAATATTATCACCTAGGGCTTACAATCCCTTGGTTTTTTAGTGTTAATTCCTTACATTTATTAGTCCCTGGGTTTATAATATCAACCCATTAGGTTTATAATCATGGTAAACCATGGTCCAATGTCACATTGTGAAAATATTGTCTCCATATGAAATTTAAACATGTTTAAGCATCACCAACCATCATAAACCATTGTCATTCATAGTCGACCATGGTCCAACGTCACATTATAACAGAGATTGTCTCGATATAGAAATAAACCATGGTCAACCATATTCAATCATAGTCAACCATGGTCAAATGTCTCATTGTGATAAATATTGTCTCAAAATGAAAATCACTCATGGTCAATTGTGGTCAATCATGGTCAATATGAAAATAAACCGTGGTAATTCATGGTCAACCATTGTCCAACGTCAGAATATGACAAAGATTGTCTTACTATCAAAATCAACCATCATCAACCACGATCAACCATTATCAACCATTATCAACCACTATCCAACGTCGTATTTTGACAAATATTGTGAATATTAAAATCAACCGTGGTCAATAATGGTCAATCATGGCAATTATGGTCCAACGTCACAGTGTGAAAAATATTATATCAATATGAAATTCAATCATGGTCAAGCATGGTCCAACGCTGCATTGTGATAATTATAGTCTCAATATGAAAATCAATCATGGTCAAGCATGGTCCAACACTGCATTGTGATAATTATAGTCTCAATATGAAAATAAACCATGGTCAACCAATTTTTTTAGGGTATATAATATTTATCTTAGGTTTTATATACGTTGGGTTTACAATATTAATCTATTGAGTTTATTAATATAAGTGATCATATTCCTATGGTATAATATTATTTATAGGGTTTATAATATTAGTCTTAGGGTTTAATATAGATCCTTTGGTTTTATAATAAATTAGGTTTATAATGTAAATTCCTTCACTTTATAATATTAATCTATGAGTTTATATTCCTAGGGTTTAATATTAAGCCTAGTATTTACAATATTAATATTTTAGGTTTATTAATTTTAGGGTTTATATTCCTAGGGCATAATATTCATCCTAGGGTTTAAAGTTATTTATTTGGGTTTTTAATCCCTTGGGTTTATAATATTAATTATAAGTGTCATGATATGAATCTTAGCCATAGTCGATCAATGTCATCCATGATCAAATGTCACATTATGAAAAATGCTCAATATGAAATCACCCATGGCCAACCATGGTCATAGTTGGTCCAACGTCGCATTGTGACAACAATTGTCTCAATGTTTAAATCAAGCATGGTAAACTATGTTTATTCCCATCGGTTTATAATATTAATAATGATGTGACTTTACCAATGATTTTTATTTAAAATATTGAATCCTAAGATTTATTAATCTATTTATTAATCATGTGAGTTTCTCATTCATTTGTATTTAAAATATTTATTCCTAGCCTTCACTAATTTTTTTTGTTTTTTATAGGTATCCCTTGGCCTTGTTGATCTCTTATGTTCTTAATATTTTTCCCTTAGTTTCCCCAAATATTGGGGTTTAAATACTAGTCCTAGAGTTTAATACTAATGCATGGTCCAATTTCACATTATGAAAAACACTGACTCAATATGAAAATCAACCATTGGCCTTGTTGATCTCTTATGTTTTTAATTTTTTTCCCTTGGGTTCCCCAATTCCTTTGGTTTATAATATTAAACCCTTGGGTTTATTAGTTCTTTTGGTTTATAATATTAATAATCCCTTGTGTTTATTAATTAGTTGATTTTAAAATATTGATTCTTATGGTTTATTAATTTCTTAGGTTTTTGAATTTAAAATATTTACTCTTAGGGTTTGTTACTCTCTTGTGTTTTTAATATTGATCCCTTGACCTTATTGATAACTTATGTTTTTAATAATTTTCCCTTGGGTTCACCAATTCCTTTGGTTTATAATATTAAACCCTTGAGTTTATTATTTCTTTTGGTTTATATTATTAATATTCCCTTGGGTTTATTAATCTCTTGAGTTTAAAATATTAAATACTATTGTTTATTAAATTCTTAGGTTTTGGGTTTAAACTATGTTAATTTCAATGTTATTTTTTTGGTTTCACCAATGGCAGAATTTAATATCACTTTAGTTTATTAATTCAATCGGTTTATAATATTAACAATCAGTAAGGTTGATTGATCACTTGTGATTTATCATAATAATAATCATGTGAATTTAAAATTCCTCTCTATTTAAAATATTGGGTCGTATTCTTTATTAATCTATTGTGTTTTTAATATTGTTCCCTTCACCTTATTGGCCCCTTACATTATTAATATTTTTCCCTTGGGTTCACCAATTCCTTTGGTTTCTAATATTAAACCCTTGGGTTATAGTTCTTTTGGTTTATAATATGAATAATATGTTGGGTTAATTATTAGTGTTTATTAATTTCTTTGGTTTTTATATTTTTTTTTATTAATTTTATTGATACTTCCACTTTATTAATCACTTGAGTTTATTATAATTTTTATTTCTAATACTATTTTGTTGGGTAATATTTTTCCCTTGGGTTCACCAATTCCTTTGGTTTATAATATTAAACCCTTGGGTTTATTAGTTCTTTTGGTTTATAATATGAATAATCCCTTGGGTTAATTATTAGTGTTTATTAATTTCTTCAACTTGAATATTTTTTTATTAATTTTATTCATCCTTCGCCTTATTGGTCCCTTAGGTTATTAATATTTTTCCCTTGGGTTCATCAATTCCTTTGGTTTCTAATATTAAACCCTTCGGTTATTAGTTCTTTTGGTTTATAATATGAATAATATGTTGGGTTAAGTATTAGTGTTTATTAATTTCTTTAGCCATAGTCGATCGATGTCATCCATGATCAAATGTCACATTCTGAAAAATATTGTTTCAATATGAAAATCACCCATGTCCAACCATGGTCATAGTTGGTCCAACGTCGCATTGTGACAACAATTGTCTCAATGTTTAAATCAAGCATTGAGAACCATGTTTATTCCCCTCAGTTTATAATATTAATAATCATGTGACTTTATCAATGATTTTTATTTAAAAATTTGATTCCTAGGATTTATTAATCTCTTTATTAATCATGTGAGTTTCTCATTCATTTGCATTTAAAATATTTATTCCTAGCCTTTACTTTAATCTTTTTTTCTTTTTATATGTATCCCTTGGCCTTGTTGATCTCTTATGTTTTTAATATGTTTCCCTTGGGTTCCCCAATTCCTTTGGTTTATAATATTAAACCCTTGGGTTTATTTGTTCTTTTGGTTTATAATATTAATAATCCCTTGTGTTTATTAATTAGTTGATTTTAAAATATTGATTCTTATGGTTTATTAAGTTCTTAGGTTTTTAAATTTTAAATATTTATTCTTAGGGTTTGTTACTCCCTTGTGTTTTTAATATTGATCCCTTGGTCTTATTGATAACTTCTGTTTTTAATAATTTTCCCTTGGGTTCACCAATTCCTTTGGTTTATAATATTTAACCCTTGGGTTTATTATTTCTTTTGGTGTATATTACTAATAATCCCTCGGATTTTTTAATCTCTTGAGTTTAAAATATTAAATACTACCGTTTATTAAATTCTTAGGTTTTGGGTTTCAACTATGTTAATTTCAATGTTATATTTTTGGTTTCATTGATGGCAGAATTTAATATCACTTTAGTTTATTAATTCAATCAGTTTATAATATGAAAAATCAATAAAGTTGATTTATCACTTCCGGTTTATCATAATAATAATAATGCGACCTTAAAATTCCTCTCATTTTAAAATATTGGGTCGTATTCTTTATTAATCTATTGTGCTTTTAATATTGTTCCCTTCGCCTTATTGGTCCCTTACGTTATTAATATTTTTCCCTTGGGTTCACCAATTCCTTTGGTTTCTAATATTAAACCCTTGGGTTATTAGTTCTTTTGGTTTATAATATGAATAATACGTTGGGTTAATTATTAGTGTTTATTAATTTTTGTGGTTTTTATATTTTTTTTAATTAAATTTATTGATCCTTCGACTTTATTAATCACTTGAGTTTATTAATAATTTTAATTTCTAATACTAATTTGTTGGGTAATATTTTTTCCTTGGGTTCACCAATTCCTTTGGTTTCTAATATTAAACCCTTGGGTTTATTAGTTCTTTTTATTTATAATATGAATAATCCCTTGGGTTAATTATTAGTGTTTATTAATTTCTTCAACTTGAGTATTTTTTTATTAATTTTATTGATCTTTCGCCTTATTGGTCCCTTAAGTTATTAATATTTTTCCCTTGAGTTCACCAATTCCTTTGGTTTCTAATATTAAACCCTTGGGTTATTAGTTCTTTTGGTTTATAATATGAATAATATGTTGGGTTAAGTATTAGTGTTTATTAATTTCTTTAGCCATAGTCGATCAATGTCATCTATGATCAAATGTCACATTCTGACAAATATTGTCTCAATATTAAAATCACCCATGGCCAACCATGGTCATAGTTGGTCCAACGTCGCATTGTGACAAAAATTGTCTCAATGTTTAAATCAAGCATTGAGAACCATGTTTATTCCCCTCAGTTTATAATATTAATAATCATGTGACTTTATCAATGATTTTTATTTAAAAAATTGATTCCTAAGATTTATTAATCTCTTTGTTAATCATGTGAGTTTCTCATTCATTTGCATTTAAAATATTAATTCCTAGCATTTACTTTAATCTTTTTTGGTTTTTATTTGTATCTCTTGGCCTTGTTGATCTCTTATTTTTTAATATTTTTCCCTTAGGTTACCCAATTCCTTTGGTTTATAATATTAAACCCTTGGGTTTATTAGTTCTTTTGGTTTATAATATTAATAATCCCTTGTGTTTACTAATTAGTTGATTTTAAAATATTGATTCTTATGGTTTATTAATTTCTTTGGTTTTTGAATTTTAAATATTTATTTTTAGGGTTTGTTACTCCCTTGTGTTTTTAATATTGATCCCTTGGCCTTTTTGATAACTTCTGTTTTTAATAATTTTCCCTTGGGTTCACCAATTCCTTTGGTTTATAATATTTAACCATTGGGTTTATTATTTCTTTTGGTTTATATTACTAATAATCCCTCGGGTTTATTAATCTCTTGAGTTTAAAATATTAAATACTATCGTGTATTAAATTATTAGGTTTTGGGTTTCAACTATGTTAATTTTAGTGTTATATTTTTGGTTTCGTTGATGGCAGAATTTAATATCACTTTAGTTTATTAATTCAATCAGTTTATAATATTAACAATCAGTAAAGTTGATTTATCACTTGCGGTTTATCATAATAATAATCATGTGATTTTACAATTCCTCTCTATTTAAAATATTGGGTCATATTCTTTATTAATCTATTGTGTTTTTAATATTGTTCCCTTCACCTTATTGTTCTCTTACGTTATTAATATTTTTCCCTTGGGCTCACCAATTCCTTTGGTTTCTAATATCAAACCCTTGGATTATTAGTTCTTTTGGTTTATAATATGAATAATACGTTGGGTTAATTATTAGTGTTTATTAATTTTTGTGGTTTTTATATTTTTTTAATTAAATTTATTGATCCTTCAACTTTATTAATCACTTGAGTTTATTAATAATTTTAATTTCTAATACTAATTTGTTGCGTAATATTTTTCCCTTGGGTTCACCAATTCCTTTGGTTTCTAATATTAAACCCTTGGGTTTATTAGTTCTTTTTATTTATAAGATGAATAATCCCTTGGGTTAAATATTAGTGTTTATTAATTTCTTCAAATTCAGTATTTTTTTATTAATTTTATTGATCCTTCGCCTTATTGGTCCCTTAGGTTATTAATATTTTTCCCTTGGGTTCACCAATTCCTTTGGTTTCTAATATTAAACCCTTGGGTTATTAGTTCTTTTGGTTTATAATATGAATAATACGTTGGGTTAATTATTAGTGTTTATTAATTTTTTTAGCCATAGTCGATCAATGTCATCCATGATCAAATGTCACATTCAGAAAAATATTGTCTCAATATGAAAATCACCCATGGCCAACCATGGTCATATTTGGTCCAACGTCGCATTGTGACAACAATTGTCTCAATGTTTACATCAAGTATTGAGAACCATGTTTATTCCCCTCGGTTTATAATATTAATAATTGTGTGACTGTATCAATGATTTTTATTTTTAAAATGATTCCTAAGATTTATTAATCTTTTTATTAATCATGTGAGTTTCTCATTCATTTGCATTTAAAATATTTATTCCTAGCCTTTACTTTAATCTTTTTTTTTTATATATGTATCCCTTGGCCTTGTTCATCTCTTATGTTTTTAATATTTTTTCCTTGGGTTCCCCGATTCCTTTGGTTTATAATATTAAACCCTTGGGTTTATTAGTTCTTTTGGTTTACAATATTAATAATCCCTTGTGCTTATTAATTACTTGATTTTAAAATATTGATTCTTATGGTTTATTAATTTCTTAGGTTTTTGAATTTTAAATATTTATTCTTAGGGTTTGTTACTCTCTTGTGTTTTTAATATTGGTCCCTTGGCCTTATTTATCCCTTAATTTTTTGGATTCTTTAGGTTCGTAATATTATTCCCTTCAGTTTATTAAATCCAAATATTGGAGTTTAAATATTAGTCCCGAAGTTTAATACTAATGCATGGTCCAATTTCACATTATGACAAACACTGACTCAATATGAAAATCAACCATGGGAAACCATTGTTAATTAGCATTACCAATATTTGATCAATGTCATCCAAGATCAAATGTCACGTTCTGACAAAAAATGTCTCAATATGAAAATCGCCCATGGCCAACGATGGTCATAGTTGGTCCAACGTCGAATTGTGACAACAATTGTCTCAATGTTTAAATCAAGCATGGTAAACCATGTTTATTCCCCTCGGTTTATAATATTAATATTCACGTAACTTTATCAACGATTTTTATTTATAAAATTGATTCCTAAGATTTATTAATCTCTTTATTAATCATGTGAGTTTCTCATTCATTTCCTTGTAAAATATTTATTCTTAGCCTCTACTAATCTTTTTTTTTTTTATACGTATCCCTTGGTCTTGTTATCTGTTATGTTTTTAATATTTTCCCATTGGGTTCCCCAATTCCTTTGGTTTATAATATTAAACCCTTGGGTTTATTAGTTCTTTTGGTTTATAATATTAATAATCCCTTGTGTTTATTAATTACTTGATTTTAAAATATTGATTCTTATGGTTTATTAATTTCTTAGGTTTTTTAATTTAAAATATTTATTCTTAGGGTTTGTTACTCTCTTGTGTTTTTAATATTGATCCGTTGGCCTTATTGATCCCTTATGTTTTTAATAATTTTCCCTTGGGTTCACCAATTTCTTTGGTTTATAATATTAAACCCTTGGTTTGTTATTTCTTTTGGTTTATATTATTGATAATCTCTCAAGTTTACTAATCTCTTGAGTTTAAAATATTAAATACTATGGTTTTTTTGTTTAAACTATTTACTATTAGGGTATATTACTCTCTTGAGTTTAAAATATTACTTAGGGTTTATGAATTTCTTTATTTATAATACTAATCTTTATCCCTTAGGTTTATAACATTTTTCCGTTGGGTTTACTAATTTCATCGGTTTATAATATTAAATACTTGTGTTTATTTGTTCCTTACCTTTATAATTTTAATAATTCCTTTGGTTTATAATATTACTTATTTTGGTTTACAACATTAATAATCGGTTGAGTTTATTAATCTCTTGAGTTTAAAATATTATTTCTTAGGGTTTATTAATTTCTTAGGTTTCTGAGTTTCAAATCTTAATTATTAGGGTTTATTAATCTCTTGTGTTTTTAATATTGATGAGTTGGCCTTATTCATCCCTTAGGTTTAAACTATTTATCCTTGGGCTCCCCAATTCCTTTGGTTTATAATATTAAACCCTTGGGTTTACTAGTTCTTTGGTTTTATAATATTAATAACCTCTTGGGTTTATTAATCTATTGAGTTTAAAATATTATTTCATGTGGTTTTTTAATTTCTTAGGTTTTTTATTTTAAAATATTAATTATTAGGTTTTATTAATTGCTATTGTTTTTAATATTGTCATTAGCCTTATTGATCTCTTAGGTTTTTAATATTTATCCCTTCGGTTCATCGATTCCTTTGGTCTATAATAATAAACCCTTGGGTTTATTAGTTATTTTAGTATATAATGTTAATCACACATTATGTTTATTCTCTTGAGTTTAAAATATTAATTCTTAGGCTTTATTAATTTCTTAGATTTTTCAGTTTAAAATATTAATTCTTAGGGTTTATTAATCTCTATTGTTTTTAATATTGATCCCTTAGGTTTATAATATTTATCCCTTGGGTTCGCTGATTCCTTTGGTTTATAATATTAAACCAATGAGTTTATTAGTTCTTTTGGTTTATAATATTAATAATCCTATTGGTTTATTAATATCCTATGTTTAAAATATTGATCCTTATGGTTTATTAATTTATTAGGTTTTTTAGTTTAAAATATCAATTCTTAAGGTTTATTAATCTCTTGTGTTTTTAATATTGATCCCTTATGTTTATAATATTTATCCCTTGGGTTCACCAATTCCTTTGGTTTATAATACTTAAACCTTCGATTTATGAGTTATTTTGGTTTGTAGTATTAATAATCTCTTAGGTTTATTAATATCTTGAGTTTAAAATATTAATTGTTAGGGTTTATTAATTTCTTCAGTTTTTTGTTTTTAAATATTATTTCATATGCTTCATTAATCACTTAAGCTTACTATATTAATTCTTAGAGTTTATTACTTTCTTATGTTTTTGGGTTTAAAGTATTATTCCTGAGGGTTTTTTAATCTCTTGAGATTAAATTATTTATTCTTAGGGTTTATTAATTTCTTGGTTTATAATATTAATATTTATCCTTTGCTTCACCAATTACTTCGGTTTATAATATTAAACCCTTGGGTTTATTTGTTTTTAGGTTTTTTGTTTTTAGATATTATTTCATATGCTTTATTAATCTATTTAGTTTAATATATTAATTCTTAGAGTTTATTACTTTCTTATGTTTTTGGGTTTAAAGTATTATTATTTCTGAAGGTTTTTTAATCTCTTGAGATTAAATTGTTTATTCTTAGGGTTTTTTTATTTCTTGGTTTATAATATTAATATTTATCCTTTGATTCACCAATTACTTCGGTTTATAATATTAAACCCTTGGGTTTATTAGTTCTTTTAGTGTAAAATATTAATAATCCCTTGAGATATTGGTAAGAGATATAAACTTATTATAATATTAATAAAATATTATTATTATATTATAATAGAATTATATTATAATTTGAGTTAAAACTATTAATGTATTGAAACAATTTAATAATATATATATATATATATATATATATATATATATATATATTTCAAGTTAATATATAGTATGTACATAATTAATATTATTAATATATTATAAGTAAATATTATATATAAAATATTTTGGTAATTTTAATCATAAATATATAATATTTATTTTGGTGAAATATATGTGGTGGGTAGTGGATATAGGCCTATCCACGTATATCAACTACATTGGTGAATGTGGTTGTAAATCTATTTTATATAAGTCTATCTCGGTATATCAATCACATTGGTAAATGTGATTGTGCTAGTTATTTTTTTAGATGTCTTTTCATAATTGCATAGCTATTTTACTGATCTACATATATATATAAAACCAAAAAAACTACATTGGGAAAATTAGAGTTCATATGTAACACTAACCATGACCATATTTATTTCTTATCCGGAAAGAGATGTTGAACTTCATATTTACTTCATATTTTTAAACATTATTAATTTTAATATTTTTAAAAAACTTAAAAATTTGTAATTTATATAAAATTTATTTAATAATAAAAAACGCATGCAATGAAGTGTATTTCCAATCAATTCCATTTCTATCTCTATATGTTTGTATATATATTCATTCACTTAGATCTTTCTATATTAAATAATTATGTGGTGTCATGGATGGCCTTTATTCTAACTCATACTGCAAGGTGCTTCTGAACCAAGTGTAGTATGTGGAGCATGTTATTATTATTAGTGTGATAGAGTTATTTGGTGGAGGACGGAGCATGTTTCTATTATTATCAGAAAAGTGATGTATAATAAATATTTATTATTTTGATTTAATGATTTTTATTTTGTTAGATTTCATATTTTTGTGATTTATAATTTAAATAAATATTTTTCAGATTAATCATATTTATTTAATGTGGTTCATCCTCATATCATTAAGATTTAGTGTATTCTTCTAACCATTTAATGTGATTCATCCTATTAAGTTTTTATTTTATTTTCTATTAAATTTAATATTTAATTGTAAATTCAATCAATTTAATTTTTCAATAATTATTAATCACAATATTTAAACCAATCAAATCCTAATAATGTAATTAATCCAAAAATCATTTATCTAAATTTTTATTTCATTCCTATTAAATTTAATATTTAATTGTAAATTTTATAAATTTAATTTCTCAATAATTATGAAAATATTTATAATTTTAATTTATTTTCCAAAAATAACTATATAAATATTAAACATCTTCGATCCTTCCCCACACATCTCAATTCCGAAATAAAAACTGCACAAGCAATCAGAATACTATTGAATTTAAATAATCTATTTGAAATTTAAATTCGTTTGACCATCATTACTTTTCTCACCTTAAATGGTTCTAAGTTATTGCATTTTATTTGAGATTTAAATTCATTCGAAAATCAGCTACAGCCTCCTTTCTCCGGTTAAATTATTCTAAGTCATTGAGTTTTATTAATATTAAATTTTAAATATTTTTTAATTAAGTAGGTTTAAAAATATATATAAATATTATATTTTTCAAATTAATAAAAAATATTATATAAATTAAAATTAAAATTTATATATTTATGTTATAAGGCGTTATTATTTGAAAACAACTCCCTTTGCTGCCACTGTGTCTATGTTTGAACAATTGGATCAAATGTTAGAAAATTGAAATGTTTTAGACCATTAAATCAAGTAAATATTTTTATATATATATTTTATAATTTTAATTTATTAAATAAAAAAATTGACATAATGTAATGAACATTTTAACTAGGTCAAAATACGATAAAAAATAAAAATAATAAAATAAAATAATGATAAACTATAAATACAGCCCATGGTATTGACCCATGGTATTGAAGTGAAATGTAGTTTCTTTATAGGTGGGAACTAAAATAGCCTAAATCAATCTTAACTCTAGATCTAAACTAATTATTTAATAAAATTATTTTTAAATGTTTATAACCATTATGCTTTTAAAATTTTACTTAATAAAATGTATCTAAATTTTCATACATCCAAATATACATAGTTTTTCTGGCTCTGTATTATTTTTGTTGCAACCATTTTATTATTCCAAAAATACATGGTTGTAAATATTTTTATATATTCTTTTTATAATGTTAGTTTATTAAATAAAAAGATTAATATAATGTAATGAACATTTTAACTAGGTCAAAATACAATAAAAATAAAAATAATAAAATAAAATAATGATAAACTATAAATACAACCCATGGTATTCATGTGGAATGTAGTTTCTTTATAGGGGCAAACTAATATGGCCTAAATCAATATTAACTCTGGATATAAACTAATTATTTAATAAAAATATTTTTAAATGTTTATAACCATTAGTATTTTAAATTTTTCTTAATGTATCTAAATTTTCATACATCCAAATATACATAGTTTTTCTTGTTCTGTATTATTTTTGTTACAAGTATTTTCTTATTCCAAAAATACATGGTTTTTTTTTAATATATTATTTATGTTACAACTGTTTTATAATTCATGAGTATTATTTCTTAATATATAAAAAATTAAATTAATAATAAATTTTTCTAAAATATGTGATATTTTTTATATTTCCAAATTATTTCAAATGACATGATTTACGTGGAGCAATAATGATGAATGTTCATAATTCTCATTTTTTAAATAACACTAAATTACCTTTAAAGGGGTCGGTAACAATTGTTTGTATCAAAGTCAAGGATACAGAAGAAATGAGACGTGGTGAAGAGAAGCTTCCAACCTTACAACAAGCCTTAAAAAGGCATAACGTTGAATGTATGGAATCCATTTTCTGATACAAATGAGAAGTGCAATGAAAAATCTTGGAATTTGGAAAATGTCATGAACCTTATCTCATGTTCCATTCATTTAGATTTGAAGTATATGGAAGAAGAAAAGTAGGACAATGGATACTTATCAAGAATGTATGATTGTTTAGAAGGAAACGACGTTGACAAGGCTGTGGATGACCAAATAGAAGAATTAAAAACATAAGAGGACTCTTCAGAAAATGGGTTACTCAAGGATTTTGGAATCTAGATGAGCTACATTATCTCATTTATTTAAGAAATTGCTAAAAAAGAGATAGACAATAGTGATATAGAGACAATTTATTCGTAAACAAGAGAAAGCTAGAATTATAACCCGAGATAGAGTTATGGGAAGAGAAAAATTCTAATTTACCTTTAAAGGGGTTAGTAACAATTGTTTGTATCAAAGTCAAGGATACAAAAGAAAGGAGACATGGTGAAGAGATGCTTCCAACCTTACAACAAGCCCTAAAAGGCATAACGTTGAATGTATGGAATCCATTTTCCCTCATACAAATGAGAATTGCAATGAAAAATATTGGAATTTGGAAAATGCCACGAACCTTATCTCATGTTCCATTCATTTAGATCTAAAGTATATGGAAGAAGAAAAGCACGAAAATGGATACTTATCAAGAATGTATGATTCTTAGAAGGAAACGACGTTAAGAAGGCTATGGAGGACCAAATAGGATAATTAAAAATAGAAGAGGAATCCATTAGAAAATGGGTTACTCAAGGATTTTCGAATCCAGATGAGCTACATTATCTCACTGATTCAAGCAAGCACTCAAAAAGAGACATACAATAGTGATATAGAGACAATTTATTCATAAACAAGAGAAAACTAGAATTATAACCCGAGATAGAGTTATGGGAAGAGAAACATTCCAATTGTAAGGAGGAGTCAAAGTTACATGAGTAGTATTTCACTTAAAATAATTATCCACTGCTTATTCTGGAGGAGAAATTTCCCACTACCTCATCAATTGAAGAAAGCCCACATGAGAAAATCAGAAGAGATTGTCACTTTGCTCTTTTTTGTCTAGTCGTCTTTTTACCTCTGCCCTTAAATTCAATGACTCAGAAAATACTAGAAAAAAGACACTTACCTATTGCAATCAATTGAAAAAAAAGGTATCTCTAAAGGGTCACTTGGGGAGGAATCTATTATTTAAAAGGTCGGGAAAATAATTTCATTTCAAAACAAAAATGTATTATCACTAGGGAAGGGTGTTATTACATTCAAAATTTGTTCCCATTCTTGTCACTACAAAATTTTATTGTTGCATTTTATTTGATGGGAAAATAAATTATATTTAAAAGGAACTAAAGTATTGAATTATGATCCTTAAATAAGTCGCTAGATTCCCTGATTATGAGTTGATTTTTTAATCTTACTTTTGGGTCTTTATGGTGTTTGTTATTTTGACTGAGGTGAAAAGTTCCAAAGAAGTGGAATATTCATCGTTCAAAGAAGAATTATGGAAATATGATTGCATATAATTTATTAATATAAATTATCTGAACTGAGATTAATTAATCATCCCCAAGGGTTAAAAAGGGCCCGAATGTCTCTTATCCATAAAATTAAGATAACTCTATGCTATATTTTCAAATGAAAGATGAAGGTGGATCTACCATACTTAAGCTTCTTAGTAGTCTCTTATGAAGTACAATATTTCACAGTGATTAGTTCTTATTCCATTAAATAATTCTAGCTGTAGAAAAGAGTTAGAGTTCTAGGAGTAGTGCCATAGGAATTCAACATTGCGAATGTGATAGAATCAAATAATTTCGTGGAAGGGTGAAGTCTGCCCAACTTGTCATAAAAACCAAGTGCATCCTTCATGCAAAAAAAAAATAAACATGCAAATTTTGTCATATAGAGGTCTTGAGTACTTTGGCCAAAATGTCTCATCCATTATGGAAAAGCACATCTTACATGCAATTAATGACACAGAAGTTGTTCCACATCAATTAACCAATATGGATATTTTGATTTGAGGTCCAGTAAACATAATTCTCCACCCCTTATTCTGGAGGATTAGTTGGAGCTGAGAAATTTCCTACTACATCTTCTTTCTTATATGCTATCCTTTCCTATACCACAACCTTACGGCGTTTCCTTTGCAACATGTGGTGCAATTTCTAGTTTTAAAATTATTTATAATAAAAATTATTAAAGTTATTTTAAATAGGAAAAGTGTAAATATTATTTAATGAGAAAGTGAGGATGAAGATTTTTTAAGAAAATTTAGAATCGAATTATAAATCTTGTTCACAGTTATCTCTTAAAATACTCTCACAATGTTATTTAAATTATAATCTAAATAACTTAAATTACATAACTTATATTATATTGTTGACTTGTGGGCGGAAACGTGAAGCTGGGTTACACTTTTGTGAGAATCGGGGGCAAAAAAAAATTTTCGGCAATAGTTCGGCCGAACATTTTATAAAGTTCGGCCGAACTTTATAATAGTTCGGTCGAACTGTTTTAGTACGTTCGGCCGAACTTTTGAGTCCGTTTATATTGACGGCACAGTGACGGCCCAACAAACGGAATTTTTGCCGGAGGTTTGAAAAACCGGCAATGGTAGTTCGGCCGAACTCAGTTGAAAGTTCGGCCGAACTACGTTTTTATAAATAAATCGCCCGCGAAGGGTAACAGTTTACTGTTTCATTGTTTTCGCGCGAATTTCTGTTCTGTCGTCGAGGTTCTGCCGCATCTGGTCGAGGTTCTGCCACATCTGGTCGAGGGCTATTTCTTTTCAGAGGTTGGTTGGACACCTACTGGTTTTCTTACATGTAGTTCTGCGTAGAATTTCTAAGAACTATTACAAATTTGTGAAAAGGAGACAAAGTGTTTCATTGTAATTTTATTTATTATAAACAGATTATATGTAATCCTATAACTCTTAGGGCTGGACAGTTTACAAATATGTTTCTAGCTTCTAAATATAAGGCTCTATTTGGTTTAAATGAAGATATTTTATATTTTCTATACCATGACTTATTTATAGTCAGTGTTTTGTCCACAGTAACATGTTCTGAATGCATCTTGAAATTATGCACATACTATTTCCTGCATATATTTTAGATCATAATTTGTTACATCCAAATATACGACAGTATATGAATATTTCTTAACTATGCGATACCTTTATTTATCCGTCAGACATCTCTATTATGGACTAGTAACTTTTTTTTTCCTCGAGAAAAAAGCATAATTTTATTTACTGCAGGTGAGTTATAAAATTAAATTGTGAAAAACACATTGTTGTGTGTTCAGAGAGACAAACCCAGTGGTTTGTATACAATGGCAGTTACATAGTGAGAAACTATGCATGGTCCAGTAACTTATAAATTACATAATACAAAACCCAGATGTTCGACCTAAGAAGAGCTTGCAGGTCCTAATTGGCACAAACACTACGCTGCTAAAAGAATTCCCTCAGAGAAAAACCTCAGAGAAAAAACCTGCCAACAGAGAAAAATATAGTGCAAAACTGTTAAGGAACAGAAACCTGTTCAGTTTTCCATTAAAAAACAGAGCCAGCGAATACCCTTCTGTATGTAGGCAAAGATGGTTAAGAAGCCAGTGGAAGCGTTCACGCCAGAGTGACAGTGTCCAGCCCCCAGTAGGAACCCTTCAAAATGTGAACCAGCACACAAAAACACCTTCTCCAAACGCACAAGTACAGAGAAAGCGATTTTGCAGTCAAACTGTCAATGCAAGGTTTGAAAAAAACAAACATGAGACTTCGTCCCACAGCAACCTATAAAGCTTTCCAATGTGTGACTTCGACCCCCTGCAATCTTCAAAACAGTCCAACAACGCTCTGAAGAAACCAAAAAGTGATACATTTTGTAGTTCATGGTCCTCAAAACGCAAAAAACAGAGGTGATATGTACACCCCAAGGAAACCAGCCAAAGACAATATAAAGACCCGCCTTTTGAAAGGAGTCTCCAGTCAATTTGAAATCCAAACATCAAATGAAGAAAAGCTCACCCATCCTCAGAAAAAAAACTGTAAAGTCTGCTCACTGAGAGGAAGAAAACAATAGTCTGGTGACTAGTAACTATTTACAATACTGTACTTTTTACTTTCATTCATGTATAACTAATTGTTGCTCAGATGTAATTCAGTATCAAATATTAGAATGTTTTCTCTCTGCAAAGATGCTTTGAATTTCTACTTTTAGCATAAATATACATTTTAGAGATATTGAATTTCTACTTTTAGCATAAATATACATTTTAGAGATACGCCTGTCTACCTTAGTTTCAGTTCTGAATTATTTGTCTATAGTTAGTACAGAATTTCTCTCTGCAAAGATGCTTTGAATTTCTACTTTTAGCATAAATATACATTTTAGAGATATTGAATTTCTACTTTTAGCATAAATATACATTTTAGAGATATACGTGTTCACTCAGTTTCGCCCGACAGGATTGTCTATAGTTATGGGCTGTATCGGTAACCGTACAATACAACATATCTATGGCTATAAAGTATCTACTTATTCCATATCTTAATATTAATTTCTATTTCAGAATTTGTTTCTCTATGAGCTATACAGTTTGATAGTTTCCCACCACACCAACACAACTATTGGAGATTCAAACGACCTCACCACTTAGAAAATCATAAGAAATTATTTCACCCCCTTGTACTTGAACAATACATAGAAATAATAACATAATTAATACAAGAGATAAAAATATGAATTAGAGAAAGGCATGGATCACATATTAAAGGAAATGTAAGCCAACCTAGGAAGAAACCAACTCTTCGCTCCCACTTCAAATAATTTCTAAGAGTAAACAATGAAAACAACAAATTGATCTATGTACCATATGTACAACATTCAACCATACCTATATAAAGAGTGTACAATGAAATTAATGTTGGTTTACTTCAACACTTGGAAAATATCTTGTTTCTATCCCATTTGTGGAAGTTATGCAAATATGAAATAAAGATATGAGGTTATGAAGTTCTTAAATTTGATGAAGTAGATGACCCTACTTTTGAGGATTATCCTATAGAGTTATAAAAGATGAATCAAGGGAATAAAAATGTAATTCATAAACATTTTCATATATTCCTATTTATAAATAAAATATTATTACACAACTATATGCTAGATTTAGGAGAAACAACTGATGTAATTCCTTTGAAAGTGATGAAATAATTAGGCCTTACAACAACTAGGGCATATAGAAATGTATGTGCTATGGATCCTATGAAAATCGGGATGGGTAGAGTAATAAATACACATGCTTTGAAATTTTTTGAGGAGTAACTCAAAGCATGCATATATACAAAATGAAGTGGCTACTTTCTTCATATTCCATGAGGGACTATTGTTCTTCCTAAATACTATTCATATCATGTACCTCTGAATTATTTCTAGTGAAATTAAATGACTTGAAATTAAATTTCCTAAAGCCTATTGAAATTTCACCTTCAAAATAAGGATGCACTCCCATTTGATTCTCACAGATAGGTTGTAATCATGAGGCTCTCGCTCAAGAGTGGACCTTCGCAAAATCTTGTGACGTCTTGTCACAAACAAAACCATCAAACTGAAAACACATCATTTTCTCCTTCAAAGAAAAAAAAATTCACATCATGTGAATATGTCCATGTACTCTTACATATTGGTGTACAAAACCATCAACCAAACAAGTTGACAAAACATGCCTCTTCAAACAACTGACTCCGAAGACAAATAATAGAGCTCATGTACTTTCAACATCTTGCTTCATGCAACATGCACTGGATACTTTGAATTTGCAAAGAAATTAATGAAACATCAAAATACATGCTAGGCCTTAATTGGATAAGAAATCTAACCATTTGTCAGCAAACCATTTCAATGGCGCTTCTTTTTCTTTCAACTATGTTGAATTTAGTTTTTAGTTATATTTTTAATTTTGAAGAAAATAACCATTTATTTCATGTGTAATTAGATTAGTGATTTCATGTGTTAGGGTTGTGGATTCAGGCATTCAAACAACACCATTATATTTCAAATTTAAAAATGATGGTTTGAGTCGTAGGTAGCTTAGAATCCTACTTGTTTTCAAAATAAGGATGCACTCCCATTTGATTCTCATGGATAGGCTGTAATCATGAGGCTCTCGCTAAAGAGTGGACCTACGCAAAATCTTGTGACGTCTTGTCACAAGCAAAACCATCAAACTGAAAACACGTCATTTTTCTCCTTCAAAGAAAAAAAAAATTCACATCATGTGAATATGTCCGTGTACTCTTACATATTGGTGTACAAAACCATAAACCAAACACAAGTTGACAAAACATGCCTAAATTCAAACAACTGACTCTTAAGTAAAATAATAGAGCTCATGTACAAATTTCCATATTTGTTGCATTTATGTGTGTTTAACATAACTCTACTTTCAACATCTTGCTTCATGCAACATGCACCATACTTTGAATTTGCAAAGACCCATGAATTCTCCACCCCCCATTAAAATGATCCTACAAGTTGATTCTTTTAGTTTTTTCACTCTATAAGCATCGACGTACGATTATGCATGATGGAGAATCTCTAGCGCTTTCCCTTGTTAATATATTTAACAAGGGAAAGCGCTAGATATTCTCCATCATGTATAATCGTACGTTGGATTTGGTGATAATTGTCTCCATATTTTGGCTTTCTGACCCGCAAAACATAATTATTTTAGAAGGGAGGGAAGGAGGGATGATCACATTGACTTGCTTGATGACCTGTCTATGAAGATTAACTACCTCAAGAATTATTTTTTTGCGTAGGGAGAGAGACACATTCCCATGTCTAGTTCTTTGATATTGTTAATGCCTCTAGTGTTTACTTCTACAAGTTCTATAGGCAGAGTCTGTAAAGGGCCAGGTAGCCTCTGGATCTCATCTTTTATGAAAGGTGACATATCTAATAAATGCCCCTGCAGTCAATCTCTGGAATGGATCTAAATAGAAGTTCTTCATTTTTTAATATTCGTAAAACACAACGACATTAAGGTAAACTATGTACATGTTCCATTCATCATGAACACAAACCTCACAAGCCTCCTTGGCTTTGGAGCATTTTCCATGTTTTCCATAACCAAGACCCAAATAATTAGGCCCTTCTTGAAGAACATTTGGCTCAACTATGCCTTTTACATGCTTGCCTTTAAAACCCTTTACTTTCATAGCACATTTTCATCAAAAATTTGGACCTTATTCCTCTAATGTCTCTCAAAAGCACGTACACATTCATTTTCAGAGGAAATTGAAGGCAAAAACCAATAGCTAATTCTTATAACTAACTTTGACTAAAATGAGCTAAATTGTACTTTGATACAAACTTGATTTAAATTGTCCACCCCACATTAGGCACCAATGATTATAACCTTTAATGGGCTAGCACTGGTTTGTAATCATCATCTCAAAATGACCTAGTAGATGAAAAATTATCATGTTTGTAATCATCGTTTCACACCATCTACATATGACCATTCTACACATTATATGATTGAATTTATGGTAGGTCATCCCTTCTATCTAGACCACGATTGATTGTGACATTAGGTGAATAAAGGAAATTTGATAAGGAAATGATCATTATAAGTTTGTCCTCCTCCACGCACTCCATATCTAATGATTGCCTATTTTTCTCTTCCAACATTTTATTTTGGAAATTCATTTTGGTAGTTAATTCTACTATTTAGTCGCAACACACTTGGAAGTCAAAGAAATTGTTATATACACTACTAAACTCAATTAACATTGTTTGTTATTGGACTTTACAATAACAAACAACGTAGAGTTCATTAATGTAGTAGTGTATAATATGATAATTATATGTATAGTGATGTGGCTATCAATAAAATTAGCTGCTAATGAATTTCGAGAATAGAAAGTTGGAAGTGGAAAATTGAGAAATCACTAGCTATGGGGCGGATGGAGGAGGACAAGCTAGAAACTATCTTCTACTTATAAATTGTATTTTATTCACCTGTTGTCACAATCATTCATGGGATAGGTAGAGAGGATGACATTTCAAAATTCATGCATATATTATGTAGAAGGGGTCATGTATGATATGGTGTGAAGTGATGATGATGGACATGGTAAATTTTCATGTGCCAAGTCATTTTTAGATGATGATGACAAACCAATATTAGCCATTTTAAGGTTATAATCATTAACAAGAAATATGGGTAAGGAAATTCAAAGTGCCAAATTCTAAGGAAAAATCCATATTTGCTTCTCAAAAACTTTATTTGATATATTCTTAAAAAACCGAGTACAAATTTTAGTAATCCTAGAATCATGCTTTACATAAGGTAAAAGTGGGGAACTCATGACGTGTACTATAGATAAAAAAAAACATTTACACTTACCAAAAAATATATGATAAAAATTGACAAACTACATACCCTTAAGCTCAAGGGGATATAGTACACGCAGCCTTCCATATAGATAATGAAAATGATTGTTCTAAGTCTCATGTTGCTTCTCATGTTATTTTATAAACCTTGGTTGGAAAGAAAAATAGGAGGGCTGAAATGTAAGAAATATAGAACATATTGGATTTAACATCCCCAAATTGGATTTTACTCTGAGGTATTGATTTTTTGAAATCTATTTTGTGAATGTTGACCAATAGATATACATCATGGAGGATGAAAGACGAAGATCAACCAAATCCCATATGGAGTCTCTGGGATCGGAGGATGTTCAGGGTATTTAAATATAATCTTAAATCTACATACATGTGTGTACATATGGAATTGATTTTTTTACTAACTTTGTGAGTGAAATTAGTTGTTAACAAGTTTCATATTTTAATTTTTAGGAGGCAAGAGGAGAAGGATTTCTACTCCATCAATGGAGCGTGGCCAAGGTTCAACCGGTCGAGGTAGCAGGGTGCCGGAAGGGGGTGATATTTATTCCCCCGAAGGCCAGCAATCAACGGCTGCTGGTTCTCAACAGGGTCACTGTGGGTCTGGTTCTCAGCAGCGTCATTCTGGGGTTGGTTCTCAGCAAGGTCATGTTGGAGATGATGTTAACCAACAACATCAAGGTTGCCATCAATTTCAATATTTTTTCATTAAATTTGTACAACTTTTTTTACACGTGTTTTTTCTAATATATGAAATTTTATATATATTGATGCAGAGGCTAAAAATGTTCGAGCCAGTGGTCAAAAAAGACGCAGGGCAGCGCGCTACATTGAAGAAGAAGGCTGTCAACCTAGCACAACTTATCCGGCTGAGATTACTGATATACCACGGGAAACGAACATGGCGGAATGCACCTTACAAAGGTGTCAAAGCCTTTATGCAAAATTGCAGAGAGATCTCCAGGATTTGACTCTACCTGCTGAGAGTAGACAAAGCCTACAGATAGTTACACATTCATTGAGTGAAATGGTAAAAGTGTACAAAGATTTGGGGCCAACCACCGATTCATTTGTAGAAGTGATGAGAAAGAGAAGAGAAACAGTGATAGGTCCCGATAAATGGCAGGACATAAAAAAACAAGTTTCAAGAGAGCAGGCTAAGTCAATGTTTAATTATAAGGAAGGGCCAAAAAGAAAGATGTTGAAGGTGCAGTATTTCAAGCACCTAGACATAGCAAAATATTTGTATAGTCGACATCTTGCGGCCTTTGGAAGGCTTCCATGGAACGATGAGGTTCCTCTTTATTTTGCACAAATGTTTTATGCAGAATTTTTTTGGGTATGAAACCCGACTACAATGATCTTCCTTCAGATTTTTTTGGCCCGGGGAGAGGTCGATTATGTCAACGTAAGGGCGCAAAGCGAGATGTGGAGTTTCCTCGCCCTGAGCCGCCATTGGTGAGTCGACCGTCTCGAGTCGAAACCTTGCGATCAGAGATGGATGCGACTTCTCAAATAAGTCGTGAAGCAAGAGATGTTATGATTGAAAATGTTCATAGCGGATTGAGTGGAGTCGATCTTGGTTTAAATCGACAAAGAGCACGTGAATATGCACGTGCCAATTTTGTTTATCATACAGATGAGGAGATTTACAACATGAATGTTGAAGATCTCCGAACATACGCAATAAATTGTCGCAATGGTCTGCAAGACCTAATTTTCTGTGAGGAAGAGGGCACCGGAACGGTATGTGTTAGTGACCTTAGGATTTGAAATTATATTTACATATACATGTGTACAATTTGTAATAAATACATGTGTATGTACACATGTATACATTTATTTGTATGTGTACATTAATCTAACAAAAATGTATGATTATATGTTAAATCACCATTTGCAGTTCTCAGGCATGATGCGTGATGAAAATGTTAATATTACGTTCGGGACCTCTGGCTCAAACGATGCAGATGGGTCTGCCCATCATGATATGTTGGCACATGTATGTTAGTGTTTTTTAAGTGACTCTAAAATAAATAATTGTTGCCACACATGTGCATGTATGTATATATATAATTCGATAAAATGTTTTAACAGGTACCGATTCCGTCTGATGTTTTTGGGATCCCAGTACCTTCTTCTTCTTTAGGAGATATACCTTCTACTTCATTGGGAGATGACCAAGTATGGACAATTTTTCACAAGTTCAAAATTTATGTTACCTCAAAAAGTTCCATAAAAAATTGAGATATAGAGAGAGAGAGATCTATATTTTGATTTATTTAAAATTTTTTGAATTTAGGTTTGTATAGAAGATTTTTTTAATCCGAGGACTTTAGCGACGGAGATAGGGACATCCACAGCATTTGAAGAAGTTTTCTTTAGTTCTTTTTTTTAATATTATTGTTCAAATAAGTTTATATATATGTACACACGTGCATTTTCATTTGAAAGTTTTTAATTTATATAAATTATTTATGTATATATATATATATATAAATTTATATTTAACTGTACATGTATATTGTACAGGTTACCACTAGAGATGTTTCTATGGCAGATACTCTTCATCAAATGGAGAGGCAACCTTACGAGGTCTTGCGCGATTTTTTTGTTATATTTTGTTTTTTACATGAAGTTCTAGATATATATATTCTCGTTAATTTTTAAAACTTCAAATTTTAATGTTCAAGTACATGTACATTGTGTATGTAGGTTTTCCTTTTACAAGATAGCGAGCCAACCGGGACCCAGAGGCTAGATCTTCCATTTGACGGACAAGACATACAGTAGATTTGATTTTATTTCAAAATTTAGATGGTTTTAAAATTTGCTAAACTTGATACAGTTTGATACTTGAGTGAGATTTACAATTTTTGGACATATTTTATTACAATATGTTTTTTGGACATATTTTTGGACATATGTTAAATGTTTTTGTTGGATAGTTGAATTATAATTGGCATGGCATGTGATATTTAATGTTTTAAATGTTTTTGTTAGATAGTTGAATTATAATTGGCATGGCATGTGATATTTAATGTTAAATGGTTTTGTTAGATAGTTGAATTATAATTGGCATGGCATTTGAAGTTTTTAAAACTACATGAATGATGGAATGTGAACCTACATTTGCACATGTGGTAAATTGAAATGTTACTTGTAACAAGACAATCCCCATTGATTTCATTACATTATATATGTTGATTTCCGATTTGATATAATTGCATACATATGATGGTACATTACTTGTAAAGTCATTGGATTAATAACTTGTTCATTGATTTCAGTTTTCTTTGGATGGTTTTAGTACTTTTGGCATGTGAATGTGAAGTAATGTTGTCATTGAATTACATTTTACATTTGATATTTAATGTTAAATATTTTTGTTGGATAGTTGAATTATAATTGGCATGGCATGTGATATTTATTGTTAAATGTTTTTGTTGGATAGTTGAATTATAATTCTAATGGTATCTGAAGTTTTTAAAACTACATGAATGATAGAATGTGAACCTACATTTGCACATGGTAAATTGAAATGTTACTTGTAACAAAACAATCCGCATTGATTTCATTATGTAGTATATGTTGATTTCTGATTTGATATAATTGCATGTATGATGGTACATTACTTGTAAAGTCATTTGATTAATAGTGTTCATTGATTTCAGTGTAACATGAATGATAGAATGTGAACCTACATTTGCACATGTGGTAAATTGAAATGTTACTTGTAACAAAACAATCCGCATTGATTTCGTTATGTAGTATATGTTGATTTCTGATTTGATATAATTGCATGTATGATGGTACATTACTTGTAAAGTCATTGGATTAATAGTGTTCATTGATTTCAGTGTAAGCGCAAAAAATTATTGACAATGCAGAATGATTTTTGTGTTATAATAATTAAACCTAATAATATTGGAGAGCAAGAGAGACTTGAGGTATGGTGTTTACTACAAGAGTTTGAGCTAAATATTTAAATGGTTTATCTATCTTTCATAAAATAGTTTAAGATTGATCACAAGAATTAAGAGAATGTCTCGGTCCATCATTGGTATGGTCCATCATAGAATGATCATCCATGTTAATGACTCTTAAGTCTATCTTTCCAAACCATGACCCTACTCTCACATGTGTGCTTTTCATCATCATTCCTCCTTGTCTTGTGCCTTACTTTCGCAATCTTCTTCAACATTTCCTCTTCCAATATGTTTTTCGAACTAGCCCTTGGCTTAACAACATGCTTTTCACATATCTCTTCTCATGAAGCTCCATATAACAATTTGATCTTGGGCTTGCTTGAATTGGTTCAAGCTCTTTATTTTTCGAATTCTGTCTAATTGCTCCAATACGACATATATTGACTCCTTCCAAACGAAGTGCACCAATCCTCTTAGTGTGGTCGTCTTCTTTTCCAAGTGTGCCAACACATGCATTTTCTTTCTTCAAACCAATAGGTTTCGGATCAAGAAAGTCCCTCGATCTTATCTTCCATGTTCTTGACTTTACCCTGCAACGTGGTGCTTATTTCCTTCAAGTGAGCCCTTTCCATAAAGAGTTCTTGAAGTCTTTGTTCACCTTGTCGTATCTCCATGTCAAGCTTTTCAATTTCAGCAGTTTGTCTAGAAAGTCCATCCTTGGAATTTCTTGCGTGAAAAACCAAGTAGGTTGAACCAACGTTGGTCTAGTGCATTGGAATTCATTAAAGAATTGGTCATCGGCGCTACTTCAAGCTAGGAGTGAGAATCGTCACCAACCTACATTGAATATTTTACACTCCCTATGGTGAATGATACTTTAAATTGATTGACAGTCTAAGACTTTCGAATTTTTCCGAATGCCAAATGATCTTACAAAGTTAGTATTTATAATATTCTAGTAGGTCATTCGGCGACAACTTTTACCAAAAACTTGAAACGACTTTGGCGTGTGATATTTAATTTGTTCAATGTTTTTGTTGCATTGTTGAATTATAATTGGCATGGCTTAATAGTGCTTTTCACATATCTCTTCTCATGAAGCTCCATAGAACAATTCGATCCTGGGTCTGCTTGAATTGGTTCAAGCTCTTTCCTTTTCGAATTCTGTCTAATCGCTCCAATACGACATATATTGACTCCTTCAAAACGAAGTGCACCAATCCTCTTAGTGTGGTCGTCTTAGTGGCGTGTGATATTTAATTTGTTAAATGTTTTTGTTGGATTGTTGAATTATAATTGGCATGGCATGTGAAGTTTTTAAAACTCCAGTTTTGGATGGTTTCAATCTACATATTGCATGTGATATTTAATGAACTTTAAATGTTAAATGTTTTAATGATGCACAATATATATTCGAAAGGGTTTTAAGACTTAAAGTTTTGGATGGTTTCAATTTACAACTTAAAGTTTTGGATGGTTTCAACCTACATTTGCACATATGGTAAATTGAAATTATGTTACTTGCAACAAGACAATCCCCATTGATTTCATTGTATATGTTGATTTCTAATTTGATAGAATTGCATGTATGATGGTACATTACTTGTAAAGACATTGGATTAATAGTGTTCATTGATTTTACTTTAAGCGCAAAAAATTATTGATAATGTAGAACGATTTTTGTGTTATAATAATTAAACCTAATAATATTGGAGAGCAAGAGAGATGAGGTATGGTGTTTACTACAAGAGTTCGAGCAGGGCATTTAGTGACAACTTTTACTAGAAACTTGAAACAAAGAGAATCTATCTTTTGCTAGGACATCATGTAAGATGCTCGACATAAACAGTAAAATTTTACTTAAAAGCCGAGATTCGGGCAAGTGGGGACAACCACTTGTTATCTCGTCCCTTGGAGGCTAGGCCATATGGGGACCGAATCTGACTTTACAAAATAAAGTGAAATAATTTGTACCATATGGTCGGAGAACATATACAAAAAAAATTAATATACAAGAACAATTATTTTCATTCTAGAATATATATATCCAATACATATTTAACATTTTTAATCAATGCACATGTATAGAAAAACTATTTTCAGTGGAAACTAGAGCACGTGCTTGTACCCAAACAATTTGTAACATTTGCAAACCACAAATAACATAAGAAGTTCAATTTTTAGTTGAGTACTGAAAGGTTTAAAAGATAATAAATTGTTGTCCTGACTCTTCACTCAAAAAAATTCTAATGGAATTCCATCCTCAATAATCCGTTCATGATCGGATTTTGACATTTTCCATTTCTTAATTTTTGATTTTTTCTTTGATTGAACTTATATCAACTTTATGCGTGCTGCACACACCAAGTGACTATATTGACAACTTATGGAATCAGGTTCATAGTCTTCGAAGTAAACAAAGTCTCCACTTTGACGAGTTTGTTTGAAAAAATAACCTTTCAGTATAATAGACCCTTTGTCATACCGAAATCCGTGATCATTATAGTCTTGTAATAATTTCATTTTTTGTTCAGTGCAACGCATCAAATAATACTTCACATTTTCATCGTTGTCAATAGGTGCAAGTACAGCAAAAACATCTCCTGCACAATAAAATAAATTTAACATTTAATTATGCATATTTAAATTTAAATTTGTAAATCTTTAAATCATTAAAAAGTAATTCAATTGTTACCTTCTCTAACAAGATCATAAACTCGATCACCATCGGAGGATATTGTAGTTTCCTCTGATTCCATTTCTTCAATCATTACAACAGACATTTTTCCCTTTGTATTTAGCTCTGTATGTTTCCAATCGTTCACATACATTTTGTTTTCACAGATGTCATTGGATTTTGTGTTGTCTATGCAAACATCACAAAAACAAGAATATTTTCTTTTATCCAATGCAAACACATTTGTGGACAATTTTGTTTGAATTGAATGCACTTTTCGAGTCCCTTTTATTGTTCCAACTTCATTTCCAATTGATCTATTTACGTCTCCGATTCCAATATGCCAGAAAAACCTTTATATGGAAAATTAGAAAAATAATTTGTAAATATGATATCAAAATACAATTAAAAATAATCAAATTGCATGATAAATGTACAATGTTTAAAATTAGATTACCAATATAAATTAAATTGAATGTACCTTTTCACTTCTCGTGATGGGTTAATCTCATGGCTTAGAGCATTTTTGCACCATTGAACAACTTCTTCAGCGTTTGCAAGTCGGCGTGCAAAGTGGTTCATTTGATATCTTCGAAGTACTCATTTTATGCATGCTCCTGCACCATCATGTTCTCCTTTTCCATGGCCAGTCTCAAAGAAATTCCAACAATGTTTAATGGAGGTTTTCTTATGAAGACGACACAACCAAAAAAATGATCGTGCCGATTTGAATTGACCTGCGCATCCGTCTGACCATATCCAATGTTCATTGAATGTTATTCCACGATTTTTCAATGAATCATAAATTTTTCCAAAACAATGTTGTACAAAACATGTATCATGCGTACGATCGTCACTGATATAAAAATGATATTCTTTAATGATAGGTCGATTTTCACTCGTGCTTTCTATATGATCGACATTTTGTTCAGCATGTCTATATAGAATATGAACGAGCATGGAGACTTGGTCAGAGTGATAGTATTCACTCTGAATTTCTTTTTGTGGAGCAAATGTGTAGTTTTCTGCAAAATCAATCACCGACAAAATGGTTCCTGGTGGAAAAACTTCACGAGATTTTTTGAATTGCAAGTCTTGCCATCGAGCTCTATGGGAATGCATGGTGTATTTGTAAATTTCTGCTTCAAACTTTCTCAAAAAGTCTATTAGAAAAATTTCGTCTTCTCGTAATTCGATTCTGTTAACACTATCTGCACTTTGAATCGATGTACTGGTATATTCGTATCTCTTCCATTTCACTTTCATGTTGGACAATGATTGATCATTTATATCAATACGATATTTGTTTTGAAATCTAGTCAAATTTCCACAATCATCGCATTTTTTACCACCAACACATTTCTTTTTGTAAAATAGTTCATCGCTTTCTCTTTCACATAGAATTTGAGATATGAATTCACTGATAGTGGAAGGAGGAGGTGAATCCTTCCATAATGTTCTACCGAAATCAAGGAATGTGTCATAATATAACTCAAATTCCACATGATAACGACAACAACAAGTGTCGTGTACGGTGATAGGTTTTACATACCATGGTTTTTGTTGAACAAAAGCACTGAGTGAAACTTGAATTTGACGATTCTCTTCTTTGAACTTGTTGAATAACTCTATTTGAGTGGTTTCCAAGAGATGCTTTTCATGTTCTTCGTATTGATTTCGTGCTATTCTTCTTCGCATCACATGTCTTGTAGTGGGTGAAACACGCGAATTGTTCTTCCAATATTCATATATTATTTTTTTAACATTTTCTCCAAGTCTATCTTTGTATGGTTGCCTACAAATAGCTCTCCAACAAGCGAGTTCATCATTTACGTCTATTTGCAGTCGAAATTTTCGATGTTTGTGCAGAGTTTTTCGCGAGGTTCCCAGTGTTCGTGCCATAGATGTTAGATTCAAACGATTCTCTTGAGTACTTGGTGAAACCATTGCCATTTGTATTCCTCTACGTATATTTGAAACATCTTTATCTCTAGATCTCTTAATTGACTCTATAGCACTACTCATATTATTTATCACCTCTTCTTTCATTTTTTTATCTTTGGTTGATTTTCGAATACCCAATAGTGTCGTCGCTTCTTTTAATTTCCTTGATGATAAGAGACCTTTCAACATTTGAGATTGAACTATCACCTCAGTTTTGAAAAACATTTCCAAAATTTTCTCGACACGATATCGTATAATATAGTCAGGTTTTTAATCTCCATATGTGTGAGTGTCGACATTTTCTAACATCTCATTATCGATAGTGATTTCATCTGTACATATTCGAAAAAATAGTACATATTCAATAAATAACTAAATTAATAAATATGTCAATAGATATTAGGAAAATTTTAAATATATCAATAGATCATAATATCTACATTTACATACCCGATTCAATTTCTGCTTGAGGTTGATTTTCTTCTTCAATATTTCGAGGAGTATCTCTGTCTGTTTACATTAAACAAAATATTTTTCAAACTAGTTCATCAAATAAAAATTAAGCTTCACATTCTACATTGGGAAAACTTTAAAATATATCAATAGATCATAATATTTACATTTACATACCTGCTTCAATTTCTGCTTGAGGTTGATTTTCTTCTTCAATATTTTGAGGAATATCTCTGTCTGTTTACATCAAACAAAATATTTTTTAAACTAGTTTATCAAATAAAAATTAAGCGTTACATTTTACATTAGGAAAATTTTAAATATATATCAATAGAGCATGTAATATTTACATTTACATACCTGCTTCAATTTCTGCTTGAGGTTGAATTTCCTCTTCAATATTTGAGAGAGCTTCTAACTTTCTTTTGCGATATTGTCTCGTCTCTTCTCTACGTTCCTCGGGCTTTCTTTTTCGATCATATTTTCTCACACAAGTTCTTCGATTTCCCATGATAATAGGGTATGAGGTTCAAAAAAATTCCTTTAAAAAATTAGACAATAACTCAATTACAAACAATATCACAAAAGATTTAATTTAAAAAAATCTTTTCTAAAAAATACGTAATCCAATCCAAAACACGTACATATCTCTAAGAAAAATCACACCGCCTCCAAGAAATGTCTTCCAAAAAAATTCTTTAAATCTTAAAATGTGAAGAAAAATTTTTGAACAAAAAAGCTCGAAAGATTTATTTCAACACAAAACACGTACATACCTCCAAGAAAAATCACGTCGCCTCCAAAAATGTCTTCCAAAAAAGTTCTTTAAATTCAAACTTTGAACCTCCAAGAAAAATCACGCCGCCTCCAGAAAATGTCTTCCAAAAAATTCTTTTAAACCCAAACTTTGAAGAAAAAATTTTGAATTCAAACCAAGTTGCAAGATGAAATGAAGTGCGAAATGTGCGAAAATTGTGAATCATTTCGCGGCAATTTATATTGACCGCGAAATATGTGTTTTCTAGGGGGCTCCACAAAAATTTCCGGCCGACGGAAAATTATACAATAGTTCGGCCGAACTTTTGATAATAAGTTCGGCCGAACTATTGTGACGTTAGTTTTAACTGCTCGTAAGCGGAAAACATAGTTCGGCCGAACTATTACTAATAGTTCGGCCGAACTAACGCGTCACCAATTACGCAGACCCAGGCTCTGAAAACGGTTATGCAACTTTGGACTGATTAAACTCCATGAAAACTTGTTAATTAACTGTCGGAACCAAGACAAGCATTTTCAGAATTGAATCTAATTTCAGGAAATATAAATTTTATGGAATCTCATAAACGTTTATTAATTTTAATTATTTTTCTAATAAAATGAGTGCAAACAATTTTTGAGGGTCATCGTGATTCAGTGAAATCAAAATTTTGTGTCTCCCAAAATACATTGTAAAAAAAATTGAAAAAATTATGGGGCATTACATTGGTCTGTTGAATCTAATGGGTAGCTTTTAGGTTTTTAGTTTATAACTTATATGTTAAGAAATTTGTTGCCACACGAAACATATCAAAAATACGCAGTTTTTCGTATTAGACCAGTTCAAAAAATTCTAGTAATTATGATATGCATCCATTGGCTTTGTAAATATGATGAAACCAAAGTAGACTCTGTCTAGATTGTTGTAACACATTTTGTTTTTTCAAAAACAAGAATTTTCAATGAATACAACGTTGCCACATAACATGGCTACTTATGAATTCTTTGATTGTTAAGAAACACACACTCAAAGAAACGCTAAGTTGACATATCAAATCCGCATAAAAAAATTTCAAAAAATAAGTAATAGAAAGCTCACAAAATTTCTCACAACTTTTATTTTTACCGCAAAATGAAATTCTACACGGAAAAATTGTTATAGTTTGCAGAAAGTTGAAGAACCCAAAAAAATGAAATTTTTTTCTCAAAAAAGGGCAAAAAGTGTAACCCAGCTTCACATTTTCACCCTTGTACCAATAATTAACATAATCATACATTTCTAACCTAATAGTTTTCTACTCCTTAATAGATTATTTGTTTGCTTTATTGAAGCCGAAGATTTGGGGTGTGATGTCCTCTTTATAAGAGGAGGGAGACTTGGCACCACACTCTCCTTTCTTGTTGGAGGTGTTTTGTTTCTAGACTTTATGGACATATACTCTCTTTTTATATCTCTTATGACATGTATATCTTTCATCACATGTAAATATTTTGGTTAGATAAGTTATATTATGCTTTTAGACAACGCAGTCAAGTCAAGGTCTTATAGTGCATATTGGCCATGTGGGGAGGTCAGAGATGGTCATTGCACTGAATGCACTACCCTATGCATGAGGATGGTTGATTATGGCTTACACATGAAATACCATTGCATATCCCGCTTTATTATGAAAAGGACTTGTTTTACTCCACAGACATAGCTCCATGTATTTCTATGGGGATTATTCTTGGAATTTGTTTGGTTCCTTAATTTTTCTTAGCTACACCTCACCATCTCATGTGGGGTCATTAGATTTATTTTTTGGCTTTGTGGAGATATATAGGTTTCTTTGGAATAGTTAGGATTTTTTCACATTCTCTCATCTCTTTCACTTCCTACACTTCTATTTGGCTCCTTTATGTGTGCTCCTGCTATCTTTAGGCATTCATTTCTACTCCTGCATGTCATCTCTCCCTTTGTTCCAGACTACTTACTCTTATTCTATAATGACCTTCTCCCCAACTCTCTTTTCTCTATCTCAGGCCCCTAAGCATCCCCTCTTTCCTTGGAGAAACAAAGGCTATTAGGTTGGTGCCTACCATGCCTAGGTAGCATGCCTAAGTATGTCGAAGAAAAGCTTAATATCATGAGCAAGGAGGTTGCCACAATGAGCATTGGGAAAAGTTTGACTCGAGCAATTCATAATAATGTGGATCTGTTTAAAGATTTCTCAAGTAGAATGGTACATTGTGGATGAAAAATGGAGATCCATTTGGAGATTTCTCAAGTAGAATGGGACATCGTGGATGATCAATGCTTCCTAAAAAAATCTACAAAAATGGGGCAGTGGATACTAGACACGGGATACTCTAAGGGTTCTTACAATCACTACATGCACACATAAATATCTATTGGCACTTAAAGATGTTGTTGAGTTGAGTGTTAGTTTATAGGAACACAGCCATAGAGAAGATTCTCCTTCAACTAGAGAAATAGTAGGTTCTTATGCACTCAATGGACACCAAACTTGGGAGAATCGAAGCCCATCTAAGCTTACACCATAATCCAAATTATTCTTTAGGAGCTAATGGGGAGCCCATCCCTATTGAGGCCTCAAAATCAAAAAAATACTAAATATTTTCTATGCTATATGTTTTTTTTATCTCTTAACCATGGACTTTTTGTTTTCCAGCTCAAAAACAACCCCAAATGCTATGTATTTTAGAATGACTTTCTAGAATTTTCGCTTAAACTTACCCATATTTTGATTTATTTATTAGCAAAATTGAAATTGTTTGTCTAGTTTGGCCTCTTTAATAACTTGAGATAGAGCATATTTCAAAACATTTTAATGTAAATTTATAATTTTCAACCATAAAAAATTGTATTGTCTATAAATAATAAAGTATAAAATGCCAAAAAATATCATACTAAAGTAAATTCAAATTAAAATAAAATAATATTTGAAATTCGAAATGATTGATATTAAATAAATAGAACACATGCCATCATCTCCTTTCGAATAGCCAAAAATCCATACAGAAATGCTTCAGGTTGTTGTCTGCTGCGAGCCATTAGAAATGTTGTGTTTCGTCATCGAAGGGGTTAGTACATGTGGAAACTCTTATTAATTTTGGAGATCAGTAATTATTTTCCAGCAAATATATATTGTCTAAATACATTTGATGATATATATCTTAAATTTTACATCAAAAATAATTAAAAGAAATAAAGAATATATATTACAAACATATTGAGCATTGCATTCTGAGTGGTGCATGTTTATGAGTGAACAACCACATCTTAGTTGTGGAATGTTATAAAATAGGAAGAGAGAGATATTGTTCACACAACACAAATCACACAATGATTTTATTGATCTCGCAGACACATATAGGAATACATGATACTTCTAGATTCGAGAATGGTGGATCTATATTACTAAAAATAGCTAGTAACACTATTAAACTTGGAACTCACACAATTACAACTCACGGAAACTTGGAATACACATGACACACATCACATGGAAGAATTTATTCCAACACCCTCCCTTAATGCTTAAATGGAT
Source organism: Pinus albicaulis (assembly GCA_034641835.2). Classification (NCBI taxonomy): domain Eukaryota; kingdom Viridiplantae; phylum Streptophyta; class Pinopsida; order Pinales; family Pinaceae; genus Pinus; species Pinus albicaulis. The sequence goes on from CM076580.1 coordinate 190,300,030, forward strand.
AACATTAAAAATAAATATTACAACAATAAATAAATCTCTATCTTACTCATATTCATCAGCACCCACATCCACTCTAGAATCTTGCAAACAACGCTCTTTTCACCACCACATTTTCAAGTTGTTACTAGACCTCCATTTAAAACGTAACCGCTTTAGACCATCGTTGATGAACTTTGTAAGATCAAAAATATTGACAACTCGGCTCATCGGGGATTTCGTGATAAGAACCGTCAAGTGATGAGCCATCCTATGGACCAACCACCATATGTCAGATATTTCTTTTTCGATTATCCTTGATTTGATAGGATGATGTTCTGTACACTAGATGTTTTCAAAAGTTGATCAAACAACTTCACCTTACATAAGAATTGGTGTTTTATCACCACGGCTTCTAGTTTGAGAACTATCAGCCCTTTTTATAACCAAAATTACTAACACACAATAATTTATGTTTCAGACACTGGGGCTTCTAGTTTAATAATCACCAATTATTTTTACAACCAATAAAAATGAAATCATCGTTGTGAAATCCTAATTATACCTCATACCTTTTGGGATAGGATCCTCGCCCAATAAATGGTCATGGATGCCACCATGTGTGTTTTACTAGTGGTTGTCAAAATGCAGAGATGTTAGCACGAAGGCAAAAATGACATGGCTAGGAAATGGGAATGAAATAAACTCACGATTGATAGCTTGAAGTACAAGGAACAATAGCACGACTCCAAACAATGAGGAGTATGTATCAAGAGAAGTTAGTGAGAGGAAACCACTTAAGGCACACATGAATAAGAATTTACTAGAGGATATTGCAAATTAGTTCACAATAGGTTACTACAATTGACATGGAATAAAAGAGAAAATATTCTAAAGCAAGCATACAAGAAATAGTTATGAATTAGTTAATTAACGTATAACTAATATGAAGCACACATGCACACACAATGGAGAAATCGAACAGTCCTTACAAAAACCATGAACATGCATGGGAATCGATACCAAAACTAAAGAACTTATCATTAGTCATGCTACAAAATCAATTACATATCTATTAGGTCCATAAAAACCTAGTAGTGGAATGTAGGTCGCTCATATCATTTCTAAAATAAAACACTAGCCTCACCATAGCTCAACCTAAAAGTCGCCAAGATCAAAGTGCCTCTAGCTCCCTAAGCACTAACAACAATCTCAATGATAGCATAGCTCATGTGCTAAAAGCCACTCTACCCTCCCTCATATGAGGCATGAGGGTATCTTTATACAAATGGGGAGGTGCCTTTTCACCTTCCCTTTCGTATTCCTCATGACCTTTTCAACACATATTTCCTTTTACATGATTATATCATTTCCATAATTATATTAAAATATTATTTACAATATGACGAAAGAATATTATGAGGTCTCTAAGCACGTTTTGACTCAAAATCCTATTGTACTTAGAGAGCCAAGATTATTGTTGGAGATTCTAAGGCAATTGCACATGGTACTATTAAATGGTCCTAGAAGCTTGCATGGATACAAATTACTTTATACCATGTTTGAGTCCTTGTCAACATTAGCATTCTTTACCTTTACCAGTATAGATCCGTACATAGGGAGAAGCATGTAGGGTTTTCGTGTAATACCTTGTATTTTATAAATAGGAAAACCACAATTTTGCAGCCCTCTCGTGAAATTGAATATCAAATCAATATAATAAGATATAAACATGGATTCCCTTGACGTAGTAAATTTCAAGGTAATGTTAATTTAATACAACCTTCATCCCTTTACCCTTGGCATAGTTAATTGTATGGAAGGTATGGAAATCTACTAGTAGTCTTGAGCCAAAATCATAAACATTAAGCTAGAAGAGGCAGCACTTAGTATCTTCTAAATTGTTTCCACATTTTTTAGGCACCCTTTTAGTTTACATTAATGCCCAACAAGATCCTTGGTTTGGGGTATAAAAACCCCTTATCGAGCTTGGGAAACATGCATTGAAAGTAATTTCGTTGGTGCATTGAAAATATTAGAGCCCACTACCTGAACTCAATCCCATCTTCATTTGTTTATGCATATATCAACATTATTGCTCTCTCTTTCCTACTTGAAGCTACCATCCTCGTGTATAAACTCAAACCACTAGGTACCTTGTTGGCTTTGTTGTGATCGATCAAAATTATTCACATTCATCCTTTGTATCCTTCAATTGTAAGGAAACTATAGTTTCCTCCATTTTCAACATAGGTACCCTTATTACCCTTAAACCCTATGAACCTTCTACAGAAAGCACCAACTTTAAAATTAGTTAGAGAACATGGTATTATCATAATTCCGACCATAGATAATGACATTTTAAATTTTCATTGAAGTCTCCCATAGATTACAATCTGGATTAATAAATAACAAAAATATTTACACTTCATGTCATACTATAAATTTAGGACACCCAAAGTTGAGAAACTGAGTTTGCTATTAACCTCTAACTGACAAGAATTTACATAACATCTTTCCATTTTTCTTGTATTATTTCTAGGATTGGCATGATATGGCCTTTGAAACAATATATCCATGTCCAAAAACTTAGGTATGTACTTTAGTCAATACGATATAAATGTCTAATAGTGGCCCTCTCTTAGGATATTTTCCACACATCTTCTTATCGAAATCTTCAACTGGAAATTTTACAAATGTATCAATAGTCCTAAGAGAATCATTGTGACCATCAATAATGCACCTCTTAGTATTTTTTGACTATATAATCAATAAAATCAATACATATTTCTAGTATAATTTGGTTCACATATGTAGACCTTGACCTTTTTTGTCCTTTTTTTCTAATTTTTAAAACTAATGGAATTTTATTTTTTCTCTTGCAAACACCAGTCATAAATTTTGAATTCAGTTCTTCACCAACTTATTTTCAATACCAATATACATCACGTATATTATCATTACCATTTTATTTCACATCCTCAACTTTAGTGGGTGGATTATTGCTTCGAAGATTCCTTCCAATGAACATTTTCATCCTACTGAGCTCTCTTCTACTTATGCAATTCCTCTCTTTGTTCTATGTTTTCTCTTAATATTTTGACCTCCTGCAGTATATTTTTAACAAATTCATGAAATATGATAGCTCAATAACTTTTGCATTCTTCAATTTTCACAAGTTGCAAAGTCATTTATGGTCCTATTTCATGAATATTCAAATAACTTTGAGTATATGTTTGATTTACTCGACCACAGTCATTCACAAGTTTCTCTATTGCTAATTCATCCTATATCTTTCTTTCTGATCCATAATTTAGCTTGGTAATAAATTTTACCACATCATTCAGACCCCTCAAATATGGTACTTGGTGATTTTTCACAAAACTTCCAATTCTACGTGGAACACCTACATACTATAAGGTGATAGAATAAATCTCAATTTAATCATTATAAGGAATCTCAACTAAAAATGAATCGGATCACGATGTGCGGAAGGAGAAAGAAATGGTGTTTTGGGATGTCATGATTAGGTAAAGGATATCCTTATTTGATGAGTCATATCGCTATGTGGTCAAGGAAGGGGTAATATAGTCAACCCATGAGAATAATATTTGAAATGTGATGGGAAGGTGAAAGGTCACAGTACCAAAATGAAAATTTCGACTATGAGGGTGAATTTGTGATGTAATGAAGGGATGTTAGGATTGCATGAGGGATAAAATGTGATATCAATGAGGGATAGATTAGGCCACAAGATTGAGGTACAAATTGTGATCAGTCACAAATGAAAATTTTGTTAAGGGAAATTGCAATTTGGTGATGCAATATTGCAATTTGAGGAAGGAACCGACTATGTGACTGGGAGGCAAGTCGCATTTCTAGCATGTGATGAGACAATATATTTTTTGATTGCATTAGTTACAAATTTCATTTGCAAGGAACAGAGAAAAATGAGGATGGTTTCCATTGTAAACTTTTAATTCTTAAAATACGGAATTCTCAAAACACAAAAACACTATATCAGATGAGTAATGATCTGCCCAACATCCCTAACAGTTTGCGCCTCCTGTGCACTATTTATAAAAAAACATAATATTTATTATTCTTTTCACACAAGATTCAACATGATCTTTCCAAAAGAAACAATTATGAGAAAAACTATTATGGGTTCTTCATGACTTTTCTTCCAAGAATCTCGTTAACTTATCTCCCAACCCAAGAAATATATTCAGGAATTACCCTCTTTAATCAATATTCACTTTCGAGGAAATAACTTGGATTTCTTTTCATTTCATTCCCAAGAAAATAATCTTGGATTTCTTTTCATTTCTATTTCAAGGAAATAATCTTGGATTTATTATCATTTCTTAAAATAAATGTGTACAAATCCCTTTTAAAATAAGGAGCATGAATCTTATATTTTCTTGTGTATGCAATGTTGATAAATATTTATATATTTCTTTCCATATACTTAACATAATAAACTATTCTTTGTGCATGGAAAAATTATCGTCTTTGTGCATGGACAAAGTATTTTCTTTTCCAAGAAATATAGCATAGTATATATTATGTAAAATCCAGTTTGTGCACGAGGTATATTTATCTCTCAAAGAATCGAGCTCCTTTCTACATTCATATATAACATAGTATATATTAAGTAAAATCTAGTTTTTTTGCACGAGGTATATAAAACCTCTCAAAGAATGGAGTTCCTCTTATCTTTTACCCACATTTACCCACATAAACATGTAAACATGGAAAATATTTTGGAGGAAATAATCAAACACAAGAACCATTGATCTACAATATGCTACGAATAATGAAGCTGAACTTTCTACGGTGAAAATAGGCTTAGAAATTGCGCATCATGAACAGTATAATCGAATAGAAATAGAGGGGGATTCTGAAATGGCTACTGGTATACTCAGAAAGATTCAATAGGGGGCTAATTGGGAGGTAACTAGTAAGAGATCGAGAACTACAAGATTAGTGCAGGAAATTAAGTGGATATTGGGAGAAATAGAATATACTATACCTTTTGATGTGAGAAGAGAGGTTAAAAAAGTAGTGGATTGTCTAGAAAACTGGGCCTGCAATAATGTTGATAGAGTTCTCGACTGGCCATGGTGGCAGGAGTTGCAAGCAGAGTTGAATGAACTTTGGGGTATTGTTGTAGAGGATCAGAATTCTGCTGATAGGGACCACATCATTCCCCTATCGGGGTGTAATACAATGGTAAGGGGGCCAGGTGTGCATGTCAGCGGAGGAGCCTTGCCATGTGGGGAGGAAGGATGAAAACGTGGCCATTGCATGCAGATCGCGCCTGAGGTGGGTCGGCGGGCAAGTTGGTATGACAACTCCCTTAAGCGATAATAAATGACTTTCACATTTTGCGATTACCAGTTGGTTAATCCATTGAGGATGTGAGGTGAAATTTGGGGAATGTGTCGAAGGAAGGGTAATACAAGTGGAAACGTAAGCTGTTTAGTAGTTTGGTTTTCGGTGAAGTTGGTTACGCATACATCGGAAGATAGAGCTAATGATGTAGGGTGACTGTGCGGGTGGATAATTGGTATGTGTTATCCTTTATCCTCTCTGTTCAATTGCCGAAAGTCTCAGAATTCAGTCGTATGCAGAAAATAGTCATGGTTTTCTTAGATTTTTTGTATAAATGGTGGTGTGTTCGGTCCTCATCTGTGCAAATGCCAAAAGTTTCAGAAGTCTGTTGCATGCAAAAAAGAGTCATGGTGTTTTTGGACTTTTTGTATAAAGTTTTTTTGTTCTATTCTGGGAAGGATGTTGCTGTTGGAAAACTGTAAGAATGGGAATGTGGTCAGATACTCTTCAAACTATTTCTATCTTGAGCCTACCAGTAATTTCCTTTCACTTTGTTCGGAATTTGGGAAGAATGTTGAACTACTTAAAGAAGATACTGATGGATAGTGATAAACTTGTTTCGCATTTCCCTATGATTGCGACCATTTATTGTAGTATGCCTTTTCTTAGGGCCTTCTGTTGCTATTCCTTTAATGGTTACTTGTTTCATGGGTTGGCTGTTTTTCATTTTGGCTGTGGATAACTGTGAGAAAGTTAATTATTTGGCTTTCAGTGCGTAGCGGTTCCGAATGGAAGAGGGTTATTTGTGGATTGAACATCTGGGTTGTTCCAGGGATGCATAGTTATATATCTAGGTTTCTCTGTTTTGTTTTAAGGGTTTCATTTCTGGTAATGATAGTCGGTGTTATTGTTAGATTCAGTAAGGGAAATGGTCTGTTTGTCAGCTTAATTTTTTTTTTCTTATTAGTTCTCTGATATGTATCTGTCATGGAAATGTTTCTTGGTTGTTGGTATCAAAGGAGCCTCTTACTATTTTTCATAAGATGTTAAAGAAAAATAGAGGCAGGAAGCGAAATGGAGATAAAGGCAAGAATCCCATCTCTCCTCAGCCTGCAAAAAGAGGTAGGAAGTCAAAAAATCAACTTATGGAGCCGATAATTCAAACCATTGCAGCAAAAATTCCCTTTTCTGTTAAATCGCGCATTTATGGATGGGAAACAGAGGTTTTAAACAATATGGATGAAGAAGATGATATGGCATTTGAAGATCTGCATAATTTCATTGTTGATCCAGGGCATACCCGTGGATGTATTTCTCTGTTCCAGCATTCAATACGAACTTATTGGCTGAAAAAAAAAATTTGTTAGCAAAAGCTGTTATGTCGATTCAAGAGATAGCAAAGTCAAAGTTAGGGTCAACTATGGCAGATAGCAACAGAAATATTCAGGAAATCAATCTCCATCATCTCCATGAGTATCCTAGACTAGCCAGGATGGAGAAGGATCTAAAAGCATTGTAGCAGGTTGAAATTCCTAGTTCCAGCGCTAAAAGTCTTGCCCCTGTGGAGTCAGAAGATGACTAATGTTACCAGTTCCTCATTTTTTAGCGTCTAGTTTTATTTTATGTAAATGTTAGAACTTACAAACTTAGATATTAATTATCATGAAACTCTATACATGTTATTAAGGTTGTTTATGTTTTGGTTGACATACATTGCATTTAGATGGCCAACAAACATGTTTTCCTTCGGGCAGGTTGAGGTGTAATTTTTGTATCATTGTTGCTAATTTTTTTATCTTTATTGCCCGATTTTTAAATTAATAGAAAATGGGAAGGATCTACCTAAGCTTACAAAAATAATTATTTCACGGAAATAAATAAAAACATTACTTATATTTTACTCATAAAGTTCCATCTCCATATTCGAGTATCCGTATTGTAAATCATTGGCACTTAATCTCTATGGTATTGGGATCTCCTCTCTCCATCTCCAACCAAGTTCCTCTTTCCTCCCAACTATGCATTCACACTGCCATGATCTGAAAGAATTCGTTTCCAACCGATTTTTGATTAAAGAGTCAAAATGACATTAAGTAAAATTGATTTACCATGAGTAAGTGCATAAGGTTGAGTAAGTATGTTACATGCTATTTCACTTTAGCAAAAAAATAAAATACATTGACTTTAATAATAACTATTTAATTTATTTAATGGTTATTTTTTTAATTTTTTTTTACTCATCATTAACTTTAAAATCAATGGTTACTATGTCGAGATTGAAAGTGATAATGAACAACCATGTAGTGTTAGAAATATATGAAAAATGTTATCAATAGGTTAAAAACATTTAAAGTTTTTTTTATAGTTTTATATGTCTTTCTAATTGAATTAATTTAATTATATCGACTATAATATGGAAAATAATTATAACTATAAATATAAAATTCAACGATGAAAATCATTTTTTTATTAATAATGTGAATAAAATATTATAATATTAATTTGTTTATGTTATTGGTATTTTCAAAAAGTTCTTGAATACTAATTAGTATTACATAATCTCTTTTAATACTAAGAGATTATTATAATTTAAAATATAAACTTTTTATTAAATTATTTTATTTTTATTACATTATCAATTTTGATATATTAATTTAAAAGATAATAAATATTATGTAGATGTATAATACATTTTATTTTTTTTATTACATTATCAATTTTGATATATTAATTTAAAAGATAAAAAATATTATGTAGACTTATAATACATTTTATTAAAATAAAATATATGAATAAAAATAAAATAGTCACTTCTTGTAATTTATAATTTAAAAATTATAAATCGAATACCAAGATTGGATGAACTTAGTATTAGAGGACTTTCACTTTACTTTTATCTGCAGAGCAAGAATTACAAGTAGAGCAGCTCTATTTTCTGCTCCGTCTAACGAAACTGTGCCATCCTCTACGGACATCTGAGATGGCTGCGTTGGTCATGGAAGTCAGCGTTGCCATGCAACGGAGCCGCATGGTGATGGAACAAGAAGTAGTTGACATCAATCATCATAAAATAATATCTTCTTATTCCTGTAGGATAAATTCAGCGCGAGGACTACAATTCAGAAGCGTCGGAATGCCGGAAAAGGAGTGGAGGTTGATTTAAGGGATAACCTCGTGCACTATAAATTGCGGTGTGTTGAGCCCTCGGGGCGGAACATGGTTAATTAGGTGCCTCTTAGAAGGAAGCTTTCACGAGGAGGCCTTGCCATGATTTACATCTAAAATTGAAAAATAATGTTATGAAATCATTCCTGCCCGTAACTGCACGAACACTTTTTTGAACATTTCTTTTGTCAATTGCCGGGCGATGTGGAATTGGGTGGGAATCCAATGTTACTGGTAACACAATCCATTATGAGCAGGTATTAAGTTATTAACCATTATTATTGGGTTTATAATTCGGCGTGATGTAGTTCCACGGTTTTAATTTTTAATGGCCTTATCTTGAATCATTTAAAAATTTTATTTGGTATGTATATATAACCTTTACACCTTGCTTTTAATATATATATATATTAATTTTGTAAATTTGGGAAAAAATTTAGTGGTACAAAATACTCATTCTCATGTGCTTAAAATATCTACTTACCGGAAAGTCTTGCAATATAGGTTTAAATAATATATAATGTGTATGTTATAAGTTGGAAAAGAAAAAACAAAATCCTAATGAATTCAACATATAATATGTATGAATAGAATTGAAGAGTGGTGTATTAAAAAATATATTAATAACAAAAGAAAATTAAAGTGAGCAATATGTGTGATAAATAGAACAATCGAAAATAAAATATTTCAATGAATTATTTCGATGGTTATGTGGAGTAAAATACTTGAATATAAATTATATATATATTATATAAGGAAAAAGAAAATAACTTATATTATTGTTAAAATATTTTGAGTGATTTAACAATTCTAGTGTTTTTATCAATATTGTCAAAAATCTAGTCAAGATCTATTAGAATTACTAGTCTAACCTTGAATGTACAAAATTTGAGTGCTGAAAGAGATTTTTAATGCTTTGAATCTATTCATGCATTGAAATATACAATTTAAGTAACAAAAAATTGCAACCTCACCATACACCATAAATTATATTACCTAAATATTTTATTAGTGTGTAGACAAAAATGAAAATCCATTATATCCCTTAATCTATCAAGCTCCCAAAAGACTCAAATCCATTGAATTGCAAGAATTTCTTTAAATTTTACACTCTAAAAATATTTGTACTTGAACAATGTAGAAAACCTCTAACAGAGCGCTCATACCATGTAGAAATTATATAGAAACTCTATACCAATGGATTCAATCCGATCATATAATGTACTAAAACAAGATATTGAATCCTTTTACTATATTTGCGGAATATAAAACACAATTTCTCAATCACGTGCAAGTAAGAGAAAGGAAATTATCAATCACACAACACAAGATGTATGTGGGGAAAGCTCTTGCTCAAAACCCCTATATCATATATTGTACATAGTCAATGAATCATGAAATAATAAAATTCTTTCTCACACAAAGAAAATCCTAGGCTCTACCGATCATATGACCCTGATCCTTCTCAAAACTGACTAGCAATTCTTAGGTAGAATTGACCAACGCTTAGCTAATTCTTAGCTCCTACTTATCCCAATCTTGCTCACCCAATCCGTAGGCAATTAATCCCTATTAAATATGATAAGAAACCTTCCTTACAGTGCAATCCATCATGAGCCTTCCTTTGACATTATAATTGCGCTCAGGAAACTCACTAATAATACAACTGATAGTTAACTTCCCTTTAACCTCTGTCTCAACCGGGTCGTTATCAGAATTGAGATGCATGCAACTATTAATAGTGAATCATCAGTTACATGGTAGATCACTACTTGTGAATTAAATCTAATTTAATTCGCTTGACCTATCACTAGCTCATCATTTAGTTAGAACTAGTTAAACTGCTTTTAACTCAATTAATATGACTTAACTGATGACACTCACACCACACTGGTGCATTAACTGCAACTAGGCCCTGAAAATAATAGAATCACTCTATATGCCTCACCATAGACAGTCAACTCGAAATTATTGAGCTAACTCAATATTTATGACTTAGTTCACTGATACAAGTTGTTATGAGATGAAATTATAATTTTATTTCTGTTTAATTAAGGGACATTTAAATCAAAAGCCTCACATGGTAGCCATTTCTCGGTGCCATTTTTTGGATTTTGTTTCTAGATGTCAATTTCACTATTTCTTGTTGCAAATTTCAACATTCCCTCTCAACAAAAAAGGAATCAATCTATCCCAATTTGGTACCTTTGAAATGTTCTTGCATGCAACACTTCTCTAGTGTTGTTTGCACATGCAACTCTCCTGAAACAGAATAGCCTCCAAAAAAATGAATCAATATAATGCATCTGTCATTAGAGTCTTCTGACTATTGGATCCTACTCCACATGTCTACTGGACTCTATGCGCTGCTGGTGACATCTGCTTCCATGCACTCTGCACTGCTACCAACTCTGATCTGCGCTCCAGTATCTAACACCTGTCGCTCTGATTTCTGTCTTCCAGACATATGACTACATGAATATAGCTGATCCTTCCTGCTATTGTTGTACTATGGGATCCTCGTAGCTAGATTCGATCCATGGGACACACCATCTCAGTGGACCCTACCAAAATTTCTTCTTGGGATCATATCTGCACATCGCCCCACCTCACACGTGGAGGTATAGCTACATGTACTCCCTCTACCCATTTGGCTCTAAATTTCCCCCTCCTGGAGGTCTCTGCTTGAGTGGACTCTTCCACTCAGTCTCCTCTCTGCTTCTCCAATTGTAGCTACTCCACAACCTTCTGAGACTGCTTTTGAGGATGCGTGTTGAGAGATAATTGCTCCCTCTGAACCACCAAGTCGTTAACCACTATTTTTCTCTACAAAGCCTTGCATGCATCCTCAACCTCTAGAGCATATAGGTTCTTGAATATTGAACTGACCCGCTTCACCTATCCTGTGGCTATGTGTTTAAGGAACACCTTTCATTTTCTAAACATCACCTCATAACAAAGGTCTTCCAATACTTCTACGAAGACAAGATTCTTCCTTAGGCCTGGAACATACAAAACATATGCTAGTGTTAGACGGGAGCCAGAATCCCTCTAAAATGTAACTGTACCTATGTCGGTCATGCTATACTTCCTGTAATCTCCAAAGTCTATGCTCTGCTGGAGGTCCTTCTCCTCCAAGTCACTAAAGAGATCTCTATTCCCCATCATATGGAACGAGGCACCACTATCTAGATATCACATGCATCCCATTACAGTTTTGGTCATGCATGTGATGAGAGTAAAATAAATCTCAAAATGTGAAGCCAATGCTTCACTCACTGCAACTACAGGCTCGTTCTTGCTTGCCTTCTTTCGTGGAAAATTCGAAGCATAGTGCCCATGCTTGTGATAGTGAAAACATCTAATCTTGGACAAGTCTCTCTTGCCCTCTTCACCTTCAGATTTCGTTCCCTTGGCCTTATTTTTTTTTCCCACTAATGCAAAATATTCTTCTTTGTTGGTGTTGGAGGTCCCGCCTTTGGTGCTCTGCCTTATCTATTCTATTACAAAATCCAACCATAGTCGTTCCCTATCTGGTAACTTCTCCCTCCCATGCACAAAGTCCTGATAACTATACCAACTCTTGGGAAGGCATAGATGTGCTAGGCTCACAAAGTCATCATCAGCTATGGTCACACCAACACTTCCAAACTCATCTCGACATTGAGTGAACTTTGCCAAGTATTTTGGTACCATTTTGCCTCCTCCTTCTTGATCTTTTTGAGCTTGTACTTCAACGTAAACTTCCTTTGGTCACTGCTATTCTGAAATAGATCTGTCAAGGCCTTTCACATAGCATATGGAGTCATCTTCCCATGGAGACTCGAGACAATATGATCACAAACTCCATATAACAATATCCTTCTCACCTTTGCTCCCTTCTTCTTCCATGCATCAAGAAATTGGGCTTCTGCAACTGCAAGCTTGGGAATATCAGTATCTATGAATTCCTTCAACCCATTGTCCTCCAATACTACCTCCATCCTGTCCTTCTATGCAATATAATTCAAATTTCTCTTGAATGCATATTCAAGTCTCAATCCATTGAAGTACATATTGATCTGCTACTGGACCCTGAAGAATAAATCTGCAAATTTGAAACTTCTTAAGAAAAACTTAATTTCTTCTCCACTATTGTGATTCCTGGCACTCTCATACCATGTAGAAAATATCTAACACAACTATGATACCATGTAGAAATTATATATAAACTCTATACCAATGGATTCAATCCAATCATGTAATGTACTAAAACAATATACTTAAGCCTTATACTATATTTGCAAAATTTAAATAAGATCACTCAATCACATGCAAGTAAGAGAAAGGAAATTATCAATCACACAACAAAAGATATATATAGGGAAATTAGCTTCTCAAAACCCCTCTATCATATATTGTACATAGTCAAATAATCATGAAACAATAAAATGATTTCTCACACCAAGAAAATCCTTCACTCTAGTGATCGTCTCACCCTGATCCTGTTCAAAACTGACTAGAAATTCTTAGGCAAAATTGACTAACACTTAGCTAATTCTCAGCGCCTTCTTAGCCCAGCCTTGCTGACACAATCCCTAGGCAATTAATCCCTATTAAATAGGATAATCAACCTTCCTTGAGTGCATAATCTATCATGAGCCTTCCTCTAACTTTATAATTGCGGTCACGCAATTCGCGAATAATACAAATGGTAGTTAACTTCCCTTTAACCTCTATCTCAACTGGGTTGTCATCAGAACTAACATGCATGCAAATATTAATAGTGAATCCTTAGTTACTTGGTAGATCACTACTTGTGAATTAAATCTAATTTAATTAAGTTGACCTCTCACTAACTCATCACTCAGCTAGTTAAATTGATTTTAATTCAATTAATTTGAGTAAACTAATTATACCCACACCACACTAGTGCATTACGTGCATTTAAACCCTGAAAATAATAGAATCACTCTGCATGCCTTGCCATAGACCCTCAACTCGAAATTATTGAGCTAACTTAGTCTTTCTGACTTAGTTGACTGATACAAGTTGTTATGATATGAAGTTGCAATTTTATTTCAATTTAACTAAGGAATAATTAAATCAAAAGCCTCACATGGTAGCTATTTCTGGGTGTCATTTTTTGGATTTTATTTCTGGATGCCAACTTCACTGTTTCTTGTTGCAAATTTCACCAAAAAAGTTCCATTACACTGAAAAATTAACAAATCTAAAGTTAAAATAAATTTACACTCTCAATTTTTTAAATAAAAAATATTTAGGAAATTTATGTCTAAAAATTATTTGTACCTCAAGTCTTAATTCCTCTCAAAAGTTAATAAATCAAAAATTAAAAATAAGTTTACCCTAATTTTTTTTGTAATAACCCTTAGTGAAAAATAAATATTTAATTTAATTTTACTGAAACTATTTGGTAAACTTCTTGGTATGACATTTATTGATCTCCCTAGAGATAAGTTATGTCACTTAGGGAAAAGAGAGCCAAGAAGGTGAGAGGGAAAAATCATGAGGCAATGTAGGGACTTGGAACCTAGTTCAACAAGGTTTAATAGAGGAAACTAAATTGATTCCTCATACATGAAATTGTTGTCATGTTGAGGATGGGTACGATGCCGCCAGAGGAAGGGGTTCTTAAGTTGATTGGCCAGTGGAATTCCGCATTAGACCAGTAAGGTCTATAACAAACTTAGACAGACTTGGTGTGGTCAGAATGTTCTAGATGGACCTGTTTTGGCCCCTCCCAAAGAATTGATGTGGAAGTGAACTGGCTTTGACCTTGAAGTGAACTGGCTTGGGGGAGTACTGGTAAAGAATACATGTCCTCGTTAGGTGGGGTAGTATTTTATCCTCAGTAATTTGGTGGTAACGAAATTGAATTAAAATCACATGTGTTTTTGTACCTTGTTGCATCTCTATCAGAATATGAAGATTTATTTCTGTGTTTGTATACTCTGGTTGGAAGATAAGGTATCTGTCATGAATGAAACTTAGTGATGTATAAAATATGTTTCAGCACTATTTTTATTTCCGATATAAGTTTAACAGTAACCAATGTTTATAAGTAAAGACATGGGTTAGGTTAGCTCAAAGCCAGAATGGGCATTAGCATGTTAGCCTCGGATAGTCCAGAGCCCAAATAATAGAATACAGAGGACGGTGGCAGGTCCCTGAGATAGGAACCCACCACGAGTGCTAGATTTAATGTATTGATAAATACATATATAGAAAATAAATATGTGCTGATAAACACATATGTAGAATATAAATATAACCCATATCAACCCATCAAGGTATAATTAAACGAAGGCTTCAAATTGATACAAGACTTATAAAAGTTGCAAAAATCTAACTTATGTATTTAATCAAATCTCGAAAGAGAAGTAGGTTTTTTTCCTTTTTATCAATGCGAGTCAAAATGAAATACAAGAAAAATCAAAACCTTTATGCCTACAAAATATATTAGAAATAAAAAAGGTGGAAGTTAATTAAGAAAAGTAACATACTGCGAACATCTAGCAAGAATGGGGAAGACTATTGTCTATTGCATAATCCAGCAAGAATGGAGCATTTTAATGAAAACAAAAAATAAATTGATTTGAAAAAATGAAATTTACAAAACCAACAACACGTAGTTGGTCAATTATTGAAAAGTCTTATAACCATTACAGAACCAATTTAATTCACGAAATAGTATAGAGTCTATACTTTTGACATCCATACCCATAATACAATTAAGGAACCCTTGACGAGAGTTCAGAACCTTTGAAAGTAACTAAGATCAAATAACTTGAAATAGAGCCAGTAGCCAAACTCATGATGAAAAATATACAATTACAAATAACCTACTCAAAGATTCTAAAACCATTTATTTGGGTTGGAGTCAGGTCGACTAGTAAACAAAGAACATGGGAATCCGGGGTTAGAAAAGCCTGGAAAGGAATTGTGATAATTTTGTAACTTTTTCCCTAAGTAATATTCGTAGCGGATAGCTACATCATTTCCAGCAGAGCAATTAGAAAAAAAATAAAAATGGAAAATTGAAAAATACGTAAAATTAAAATGAGGATTTGCAACTGATAAATTCCCGGAAACGACCAGGAAGTATTCCATGTGGAAACCTTGTTACACATCGGTGGAAAGAAATTAGCTTAAGACCAAAATTAAGGCCCGTAGAAAGTTAAAGTAAGTGAATAATAGTTTAATTCATATTTTACCATTTCTAGAAAAACTAGAAGAATAACTTGCATGCACCTCAGGGAGTAAGGAAAGCCTAAAAAAAACCCCGACAACTTCAGTGGAGCCTATCAAGGGTGTAAGAAAAACCATGTGTTGGAAACAAGGAAATCTAAATATCAACATAGAATAAATTAAACCAATTCAACTTAATCATGGAAATAGTAACAGTCGCTTTACTTACCTTAGGTTAATAAGTGGACAGTTTCCCATGATGATAAAGTTTTTAGAGTGGATTTTCAAAGGGTACAAACCCTAGGTCCATGTAAATAGATGGATCAAAACCCTATAGAGTTGAGGAAATATACTTGTAAGCATGACCTTAACAAATTAGCCAAAGCATAAATGCAAATTGTAACTGCTCGTAAAAATGGACGGTCCAAGAATTCATCGAAGTAAATGATGGATGAAAAACTTAACTCATACCTCCAGGAGTTACACTGTCGAACAAGTGAAGTCCTACTATCACAAGGAGATGACACAGTTATGGTTTGGAGTCTTGGTAGCTATGTGTTGAAGAGTCGTCGGAGAAACATAGGAGGAGCATAATGAGTCGGAAGGAACGTCGCGAGAAAGGGATTACTTACCAAAACCAAGAGAAAGAGTTACCACCATTGGTTCTAAACATCACTTGATGGACAATCAATCTATCAACACCTTAGGAAATATGTAGATTAGACACGTTTGTGATGGAGATAGTGAATGTGTGACAACTCACACAGCTGCAGAGTTGGACAGTGAAGATCAAGCCATTGTAGAAGGGCTAGTGGAACCAATAGCATATGACCAAGTCCTCATATCAAACCATGCAAACATTATAACTGCATAAAAATTAAATATAATAGTATCTTAGTTATATTCCATGTTGATATTTATTTATGGAGGAACGCAATAAAATACCGAAATAAACATAAACACAGAGATGCAGCAAAACATATACTTCATTCCATTAATATCAAATAACTGAAATAAGCCTACAAAGATAATGGAAGTAAAATAGCTCAGGCGATGGTAGCTTGTCTCTGAGAAGAGATGTGGCAGATACATGCCTATGAACTTTGTTGCAATGAGGCTCAAGGGCCTTTTTATTATTGAACAACATGGAAAAACCCTAAACAACGAAAAATCTAACCCCAAGAGATGGAACACCAAGAGTTTGAGGGCTCCATTGGGGTTAGTTGGGTAGCCAACTTCCTGGGGTTGTAACTTGGTCATATTATATTTTTTTGACACATACGATATATGGTCGTAAATATCTCTTTGAGTACTATAGGATTACAATTAAATATATCTTAACCTTCTGGTGACACCAAATGGCTTTGTCCCATCATTTCCATACACATCACCTAATTACCTTTGAGTCTAATTGTACAATATATATACAATGTATCCCTTTTGGGCATCTACCCGAGCTATACTAGCAACCTATCGCCACTAAGTCATTTTTTATACCAATACTAACGCATTGGGGCCTCCTCTATATAATTATTGTACCTATGCATACTATATGGCATGGTTTATTTAACCATAGACCTACATCATACCCTATCCATAATACAACATGGTAACACCTATGGTGCACTATATGCATCGATCACGTTTATCATAGAATCACCTCTACACATATATCGATCTTGGTTAATTTTAAAATCAAATTATGCACATACTACATGGCTTCAACCACTTCGTTATTCTTGCTAACTTCAAGCCAAAACCATGGTGAATAGTCAGATTCATTATAAAAAGGGTTGAATATTTGATCTTGGGACTTGACATAACTTCGACAATAAATGGGACTATACTCAAGTGGGTGGTCTTCCTCTACCATGGCTCCACGTCTCCTCAACCACATGGTCCTCACATGGCCTGATATACATAGATATCAGTAAGTTTTCAATGAAGAGGATCTAGCTACCAGATCAGATGGATGCCATCTCCTTGGAACGCTCTCATCCCTCTAACTTTAACCTAAATTTTCATTTGGGGAAGCACACCCCTGCGACACCTTCCTGTTTTTCTTTTCTGATGTCGAACATACCATGCCTGAACAAAGATGTATGAGACATTACAGTGAGGTTCCCTGGCCGAGCATAGAGACCTGCGTTAATGTTGCGTATTTCTCTGTCGATACCTGAGGAGTTTCTTAGCTAAGAAGGCACCTATCCTTTCGGCTCTATCACGATTTGATTTTAGTTTCATTTAAAACAATCCCACTGTAGGTAACTTACAACTTTGATTTTACTTAATGCCTATCTTCATTTCGATTGTTATTTTCCTCCTGTGGATTTTATGTAACAACATTGTTCTGTATTGATGTAATGTAGTAATTTTCTTTTGTGTGGGGTTATAGTGGATAACGCTTGCGTGACTTTAGGCCTTCTAATCTTAGGTAATATTTTTACTCTTCTCTCCCTTTTCTAAGATATTGATATTCTGTTTATTTGACAATTTTGTTACTAACATGGAGAATGCCACAAAGTTACCTCAGAAGATACGATGGAAGCATATGTTGTAATAGGATGGCTTCTCTGGTTTTCTCGAAACCCCAGGTACTTTACTACCCTCTGTTATGGTATTTTTAAATTTAAACCAAGTTTAAAAAAACCGAACACCTCATCTGTGTGAACAGGGCGATTGAAGGGTTTTATCATAGGATCTGCATCCCTGTCGAATCCTTCAAGGTCTCAATTAGGTGAGATTTCCTGTGGTATTTGAACATACCCTTGTGGTCCAGATAAGGTTCTTAGAAATTTTTTGTTAACTTAATAATTCAATTGATACTGACCACCAATTTTAACCTTTCTTGTTGTCAGTGCTCATGGAGTCGGTGGAGCCTTGGTTTAGTGAGGTCCTAAAGGTAACATAATTTGTTTTCCCATCGTTATTTTATGACCTTTTGTAGTGATTATACTTTTTTCCTATTCTCATTACTTCTATCTTACGTACTCCCTACACGAATTTCCTGATACCAACTCTACTTCAACTCAAGTTTGCAACGAATTCTAATACGTTGCTTTGGCTACAGGTCAATATTCATGGCTCTTCTCTTGGGGGAAATCGTCTTTGCCACATCCTCATAACTAAACCCCTCAGTTGAAGCCCATCCATTGGCTTAGGGTTGTTTGGGTTTTTAATTTTGTTGTCGCATGGTTGTATATACCTTGCTCGATGTTGTACTGTAATTAATTTAGTTTATTTATGATAGTTTTAAACAATGCATTCTCATTTTGAGGCTAAATCGTGGTACTATGCTTAACCACTGTAATCCTCTCATGAGAGATATATGTAAAGACCTCATATTTCTGGTTCATACATAAAATTTAAGCTATGTCTATAAATTTTTTAGTCATCATTGCTTTTCTACGTCACTGGTTTATGGATTACGCATATGTATTTAGGAATGCAGAGAATTTCTTTTTCTTAAATCTTATTGTGATCTAAATGGGAATGTTAGTGTTCACTGTGATAAGATGCAATTCAGAATTTAAAGAAAGTTCTTGAGGATGATGAGGTTAATTGCAAGTTCAACATGATATTTTATGTGTTTTTATGTGAATTTCATGAGCAAATTGATGTAAACAAAGCACTAAAAAATAGAAACTAATAGAAATCAAAATCACTCTAATAGTAACACAATAACACAGAATGAAGGAGTTCACCCCGCTAGGATAAGTCTCCTTGGTCGAACTTCAAATGGCATAGCCCTCTTGTATTATGCTTAAAAGTGTGATTACATGTGTTTACAATTCTCAAACAATTCCAAAACATGTTCGATCAGCTCCATAATTTCCAAAATGTCTGTGTAGCTCTTTATGCATCAAATTTAGCCAAAAAATGACTTAGTTATGAATTCCCCAAGTTTCTGCACTATTCGCTCCACATTTTCCCCAAAATCCGGCACCATCCTACAAATTCTCTCGAAAACTAGCTAACTGAGCGCCAATTTTGCTAAAAACTGGGGAAATTTTCAGAGTGCTTAAATGCCCAAAAACGCTTATAAATTGGATTTTAAACCAATATACATTATATATATATATATATATATATATATATATATATATATATATATATATATCACCGCACAGTTAGCCTAGCCATCGACATTTATTTCTAGCCCTGGCACATGTTGGCATTGGTATAATTTTTTTGTGTTAGCGGTTAGGGGTGCAGTTAAGACCGTAGATTCTGATCTGGAATCCCATGATTTCACATGGTGGAGTTATGTTGCGGTTACAGTTAACGACGAGGGTACGGGGCTAGCCTCCCACCCATTGTCCCACCTCCTGTGGTGACCAAGACTGGGACTATACCCTGGCCCCAAACCCCCAATGCGCAATTCACATGACAACAAAACCAAATGATGTTCATTTTATAGTAAGGAACACATGTGATGGCATGACAGTAACGCTTAGTGCTTGGTACTTGTAGGTCCCGGGTTCGACCCCCAATGCCTTTACTCAGCCTTCTATATCAATTTTGGTGGCCCTCGGGCTGCCACATGGCGGCCCCTAGCTGGGCCATCTAGCAACCTGTGGTTGGCCACCATCCCAACCAATTCAAACATGCCACATAGTGCCTCCAACCACTAATACAAGGATGCCAAGCATCATCAACTCATTTTTCAAAGGAAAAATAACTTTGGCTGGTCCAATTTCCACACGAGATTTCCCAGTGAGTTGTACAGACTGCTAACTAGGTTGTCCTGCATTTTTCTTTCTTGTTTCACAAAGTGGACAGAACATGTTTCTAGGAGTATACAGTGTCAGTTTTCGATGAAACGAGTTGAGTTAGATTTATAATAACAACATCTACATGATCGTTCAGGTTCCACACCATTTCAACAACTTTCATTTTTGAGCACCTAATCACTCCTCCCCACTTGAAGCTTTTTGACACCAAAAGATCACTTTCAGTCTTTCAAAAGATGAGGGTACCTTTCGCTCACCTTTCCAATCTTGATGCATTTGGCGTTAGAAGGATTTGTTCCTTGGAGCTCGACACAAAGGCAATATACGCTCCCTTGTTTTGATGCCCTTATTCTTCTATCAAGAATTGTGTTTTGCTGAAGCTCATTAAGGTATTTAGGAGAAAATTCTTCAATAGAAGGAAATTGAACCTGTTCTCCTTGATATTCAACCAAAGGAGTCTCATACAACATCAAGTTCTCGACATTAACAACAGAGTAAATTTGCGAGTATGAAGGAAAATCTAACTTGAAGGCATTTTCACTGATCTTTTCCAAAATTATGAAAGAATAAGTGAGATGTTTGTTAAGCTTTGATTTTCTTTTCATATCACATTAATAAAAAAATATTTTTGAACCTATCTATAACTACACACAAATAATCATGACCTATTTTTGACAATGGAATACCTCCTACAAAATCCATAGGAACACTCTCCCATGGATGTGAAGGTACATGAAATGGTGTGTACAATCCTAACTTCCTATTTCTAGGCTTACAGATTGATGATAATTAAGAACCTTTAATAAAACGTGACACACTATCAAACATACGAGGCTGATAAAAATACCTCTGAAGATGTGCCATTTCTTTTCTGACATCGAAATGTCCAAAAATAAGAGAAGTGTGTGCTTCCCTTATGACACTCACTCTCTCCCATTGTGGAATAAAAAGTTTTCCCAAATGATACAACATATTCTTATGTACATGGTAATCCAATTCCTCTACTTGGTTTCCTTGACTCAAGCTTGCATAAACATCTTGAAATTCATTATCACATGCATATTGCTCAACATAACTTTCATGAAAAACAAATTATGCTTGAGTAAACTAATAATAGGCCTAGAAAGCATATCAACAATCTTGTTGTATATACCTTTCTTATATGTGATGACCAATTGGAAATCTTGTAAGAAACCCATCCATCGAAAGTGCCTTGATTGTTGCAACTTAGTTTGAAATTGAAAGTATTGCAATGGTTGGTGATCGATGTGTATGATGGTTTCCTTTACCATCAAGTAATTTTTCCACTTTTTCACACTTTGAACCAACACATAAAGCTCCTTTTCATAAGTAGGATAGTTAAACATTGTACCATTGAAATTTTCTGAATGAAATTATATGGGATTACCAAGTTGCATAAGGATTTTGCCCATGGAATATTTTATTGCATCAATTTGAATCTCAAAGGGTTGTCTCAAGTCTGATAGTGAAAATGTTGGGGCTGAATTGATCTTCTCTTTCAAAGCATCGAATTCTTTTTGTTTCTTTCTTCCCCACTAGAAGACCTTTTTTCACACTAGTCAATGCATGCAAAGGATCTGTGATAGAAGAGAAGCTAGCAATAAATTTCATCCAATATTGAGTTTCTCCCAAACAACTTCTTACCTCAGTGACTATCTTGGCCATTGGCCAATTCACAATGACCTCAAGCTTATAAGGGTCTATCCTCAACTCGCCTCCTCCAACAATATGCCCCAAATACACCAAATAAGTTTTACCAAACTCACATCTTGACATCTTCAAAAACAATTGTTATTTCCTTCAGACATCAAGTATTTCCTTACATGCATGACATGTTCATCAAGTGATTTACTGAAAATTGATATATCATCTAAGTAGACGATGAAAAATTGATCAAGAAATTGCCTTAAAATATCATTCATCATACGCATGAAGGTAGCAGGAGCATTACATAAACCAAAAGGAATAACAAGCCATTCAAACAAACATTGTTTTTTTTTAATGTTGTCTTCCAAATGTCACCTTCAACAATTCTAATTTGATGATAGCCACTCCTTAATTCCAACCAATAAAAATAATTTTCATCTTTCAATTGATCAAGTAAGTCATGTATTCTAGGAAGTGGATAATTTTTCTTTACCATAATATTGTTCAATGCTAAAAAATCTCCAGATATGTACCATGTTCCATCCTTATTTGGTACCAACACAATAGGTGACCCGCATTGCGAAGTACTTGGTCGGATGATCCCTCTGTCCAACAATTCTTTAATTTCATTTTTTATTTAAGCGCTCTCCATCACCGACATCCTATACATGCCAATGTTAGGAAGAGGAAAATCTTGTTGCAATTGTATTTCATGCTAGATTCCCCTCTTGGGAGGTAACCCCTTTGGCTCTTGACACATCTCATTATTTTGATTAACCACTTAAATAAAATCAGATTTCAACTTTGGATCACAACCTTGAAATGCTTCATAATAAACATCATTCTTTGGTTTAATCATAAGAAGCACAAAATTCTTGCCTGAATTCACTAGTCTTTTCATTTTCCCTACATTAACCAATGAAAGATTTAGTTTTTTGCGATGAGCTCTCACAATATACTCCACACGATTTTTAACAAAAGGTACTTATTTTCATGACAATGTAAGATGGCTTTTATATCATAGAGGTAAGGACTACCGAAAAAATTCCTGAAATATCAAGCAGTACAACATCTAATTCAACTTCGTCAATGAATTTTGGTGTGATTGCAAACCAAATCTACCCGACAAATTTGTGTTCTTGCATATCCAACCCAATGTATATGGTTTGTGATGAGGAATTGTTTCAATATTAAGTTTCTTGACTAAGTCTTCAGATATCAAATTGGCTTGAAACCCACTATCAAATAGTGTGTCGATTTTTGTATGTTTTGAAAAAACCCTCACATGAAATAATTTAATCCTTGCTTTTTCATTTGGAGTACTAGTCTTACAATTTGAGGAACTACTGCTAGCAATGTATTGTTTTCCTTTCATACCCATGGTGGTAATTTTAGTTTCATCACCCAATTCAGATCCCAAATCCTCTTGGGCATTTGCAGTTGTTTTTTGTTTTCCCTTGTTGTTAGATTTCTTGGGCCTCACCTCTGGATGAAGCTTCCAACAGCGGTCTTCATCATGACCCTCTTTGGAACAATGTTTTCATGTCATTTTCTCTCCTTCTTTTTTAACACATGCATTTTTATTTTCCTTTCCTTTGAAACGCTTTCCTTTCTCTCCACCCTTAAATGGTTTCTTTTTACCCTCTTGTGGAATGTTTTTCCCTCTTGCCTCAAGATGAGTGGATTTCACACAAACCTCATCTAGACTAGTGGGATTTAACATAATGATAGTATGACTTAGGTACCTATTTAAACCCCATATATACTTCAGCAACATTTATTGTGAATGCAAATCAACACCTAACATAAGATCTATTCTTCTGAATTCTTGGGTTTAATGTTGCACAATTTGACCTTTAAGTTGTGTAAAGTTCTGCCAATTTATGATGGGGTTTTGCATATATGCTAGAGGGTAAAATTTTATTTTAATTGCAGAAATGAAATTATACCAAGAGAGTGAGATCTTACCATGTTCCTTAATCTCATCTTGTTTCTTGACTTCCCACCATACTAGCATTGCACCCTCCAGTCTCAAGGAAGCTAGTTGAATATTTGTATCATCATCTTGAAAGTTTTGAATTCTATAGTATACCTCCAACTAACGAACCCAATTTTCAAGATTCTCTGCATTCAATTCACCATTATACACAGGCAGCTCAAATTTAATATCAAGTTTTAACAAGGGTTGTTTACCAATTCCTTTTGAGGTAGGTTGATGAGTATGAGTAAGGGTTGTAGTAGTGGAATATGATGAATATGAAGGTGAACATGGTGGTGAGTATAATGGTGGAGTAGATGGTGTCTTATCACCATTTCCATTACATCCTCCTCTTGGAGAACCCTCTCCTCTTGGAGGCCTGGAGGTTTCATCGTGCAACCTTGTGTTCCTCTCTTCACAGAGGACCTTTTCAATCTTTGTCATGTCAAAGAAAGCCTTTATGAATGACTTCTCATGCTTTGAAATTTTATCATTTCTTCCTTCATGAGACATGCTTACTGAAGCTTCTACTGTAGTTGGGCGTGAATATTATGGTGGATATTGTGGAAAATGTGCCCTCCTCCTTGATCCAACTAGAGAACAAACGCCCACAAGCTTACCTTCTCCTCTCTTGAGCTTCAACCTTGTAAGCATTTAAACACTTGCAAAAAAAATTAAATCCTTCTTGCACAACTAAACTTAGTGCTCTAATACCAACTTGATCTGAATGGGAATATTCGTGTTTTCTATGCTAAGATCAAATTCATAATTTAAAGAAACTGTTTGAGGATTATGAGGTTAAATTCAAGTTTAACATGATATTTTATGTGTTTTTATGTGATTTTCATGAGAAAATGAGCATTAAAAAAACACAGAAAAAAAACTTCTAACATACATGAACATCACCATAAACAGTAACACAATAGCACATGATGAAGGAGTTCACCCCTCCTAGGCTACGTCTCTTTGGTCCAACTTCCAATGAATTGACCCTCTTCTATTATGCTCAAAAGCATGATTACATGTGTTTACAATGCTCATACATCTATGAAACATATTCCATCAGCTCCAGAGTTCCCAAAAATGTTTATGTAGCCTCTTTCTGCATCGAATTTCCCCAAAAAATGACTTAGTTATGACTTCCCCAAGTTTCTGCACTATTCACTCCACATTTTCCCCAAAATCTGGCATCATCCTGCAAATTCACCCAGAATCCGGCTAACTAAGCCCCAAATTTTTCAAAAATCAGGGGAAATTGTCGAAGCGCTTAAATGCCCAATAACGTTTATAAAGAAAATTTTAAACCATATATATTATGGTTTATAAAAAAAAATTATATATAAAAACTGTCACATGGTTAGCCTAACCGTCAACATTTAGTGCTAACTGTGAGCACATGTCGGCATTAGGGTAATTTTTTTTGTGTTAGTGGTTAGGGGTGTGGTTAACACCACGTTTTCCGATCCGACATCCCAGGGTGCCAAATGGCAAAGTTATGTTACGGTTACCATTAAAGACGTGGGCACTGAGCTAGCCTCCCACCCGTGGTCCCACCTCCGGCAGTGACCACGGCCCGGGCTAGACCTCAGCCCCCAACCCTCAATGCGCATTTCACATGACAACAGAACCAAATGGCATTCATTGTATGGTAAGGAACAAATGTGATGGCACGATAGTAACCCTTACTGTTTGGTACTTAGAGGTCATGGGTTCAACCCTCGGTGGCTCTACTCTACCTCCCACATAAATTTTGGTGGCCCTCGATCTACCATGTGGTGGCCCCTAGTTGGGCCATGTGGCAGCCCGTGGTTTGCCACCATCTCAAATAATACAAACATGCCATGCCATTTCCTCGAACCATAAATACAAGGATGCCAAGCGTCATCACCTCATTCTTGAGAGGACAAATCACTTTTACAAGTCAAACTACCACATGGGCTTTCCAAGTCAGTTGTACAGACTGTTGACTGGGTTGTCCTGCATTTTATTTTTTTATTTTTCCTATTTGATAAAGTGGAAAGAACGCATTTCTGGGAACATACGATATTGGTTTTCTACGAAAATGAGTTGCGTTGGATTCATAATGACGAGATATACATAGTCGTTCAGGTTCCAGATCACTTGGAAAACTATCATTTTTTAACATAAGTTTGAGCACCTAATCATACTATATGTACTTTCTTCATCCATTATGAATCGAGAGTTTGCAAGGCTTGTTGTATGTTAGCAGTATAACTAAATTCAGTGTGTTTTTTAATGTATCTATACATGCTATGATTAATCTTTTTGTTGTTAGAACCATGTGAGATCGTAAATTTGATTCATGTATTTCACTATGTCAATATATATATATATATATATATATATATATATATATATATATATATATATATATATATATATATATATATATATATATATATGCCGATTTTATTTTACATTTGGTTAAATTTGTGTAATTTACGTTACAGTAGTATAAATCTCATATTGTCAAATGTAAATATCCAGAGACTGTGTTGGTCATACCGAAATGCTACGGTCTAGGTCTACTACTTTACATTTTGTTTACTATCATTATTTTGATGATCAGTAATGATCTACTATTAACATAGAAAATTATGTTAGCACAAAATCCATCAATTACACTCATATTCTAGGGTTGTTATCTCATTACCATTACAAATTCTAGAGGAAATCGTATGGATATAATTCATACCACACAATGGATTTTAGTCCAAGGGTAAATCCTGTCCCAATTTAATTTCAGTCAAGGTTATTTAAAATATTATGTTTATTTTAAAGACTCGAAATTTATATCGGAGCTTCCAAGATTTTTTCCTGGATTTCTTACATTCACCCCAATTGATGCAGTAAGGTTACCCTTGGGAAAATATCTAAATTCAAAATGACCAGATTACACACTAACATCAATTATGTATTATTTCGGACCCCACGATAATGTGAATGCTAAGTACTATCTAGGTGAAATTCAAGTCCGACATTTCTTCTCTAAAACCCATTAAGTGTAAACTCAAAATCTTCTTCTCGACCCTTTAGTGAGAGCCAGAGAACACTATTGCTTATAGTAATCATCCTCCAATAGTTCCCAACCTAACTCTTTTAATGCTATTAGAACATTTTCATAATATTAATTATGTTGGAAACACTGACAGGGGGGGGTGAATTAGTATTTCTTATAAATTACCACTTTTAAATCTTTTCAAAGTATTAGTTAATTTTAAATTATTCTTGATGTTTATCCAGTAACAACAGTAAATAATATAACACAATAGGCACACGAATTTTAGGTGGAAAACCCCCTCTGGGTCAAAAACCACTGAACTATTTTCTTATAAAATCTTTGATCTTCAGCAGCAACTGAAATGAAAGGTACAACTTCCTATAATTCTAGAAAATTATTCTTCTCCAACTCCCACTGGAAGGACACCCCAATGCCCTGGTTTCTTCAGCAGTCAACTAAATGGATGCCCCGAAATCCTAGACCAACCTACCACCCTCAAGTGTTCACAGGCTCCAACCTGTGTGTGACTTCATGCGCCAACATAGCACCTCCCTGACACCCTATAATGATCATAAATAAGACAAGAGTGTTGACTCTTATACCAGGGATAATGATCCACGATACAATATGATTCAAAATTATTTTCTTGACTAGACCAATCACCCAATCACACTATGACCTGCAACCCAAGCATAACACTATCCAACAATGACACTTATACCCCCCAACAATGCCTCTCCAACTCTAGGAAGATTATATATTTTACAATAATGACTCTTTTACAATTTTACAATGATGAATTTTACAATACTGACTTTTGAAACAACCTGATACTTGACTTGAAATTGCTTCTTTGAACACTAGCAACTGCTGAGGTATTGTTGTGCTTGCTTCAAGTAATGGTACTTTAGTGTTGCATTGTCCTTCTAGTATATGTTTGAGTTGTCCTATTGTGCCCTCCTTCCTACACATGAATTAATGAACAATACCCAAACCAATATACAAAAAAATACTTACATTATTCTACAAACCATATGTCAGAGAAATATTCAAAATTCAAATGTAAATACGTCCAGCATTTATGAACAAAACCCAATCAAACATACATACAAAATACTTACACTGTCCTACAAAAACACGTCAAAGATGATATTCAAATTAAAATTCAAACATTAATCATACATACTGTTGGGTCTCATAATTGTAGCATTTTTATCATGTTTATCCTTGCCATTCCTCGCATTCCATCACCTCATTTAACCATTCATCATACCATTTCCATGGGTTCACCTCATTATTTTCCAATTTATTTATTTTAAATATTATAGGATAATTTATGATTAATTATTGGAAAATTAACATATTTCATTAATATCTCAAATATGGATGAGCTTTGTAATGTGTAGGATTATTTGGAAGGATTATTCAAAAAGATTCTCAAATATTTCCTCCATCATTTCAAAAAATTCAAAGGATAATTGTTCAAGCTTATTCGAAGGAGAAGATCATGGAGATGCCAAGGATAAGATCATGGAGATTTGGATAACACATCTCATCCAAGATTTTTGATAGATGAGTGAGGATTTGAAGGGATCATATTTTATAATTATAGGGATATTGGTTGAGAGAAAATTAGATTTGAAATGATGAGTTTCTTATCTTGTTTTCAAAGCACTCATGTATAAAAGAGAGTTCTCTCTCTTCGTTTTGATAAGACGAAGGATATGTAAGAAATATATAATAGGAATGATAGATATGATAGAGAGGAGAATTAGACTCTACATTAAGTTTTGCTTTTGTAATATTTCATGGTTCTTCTTCATCATTAATATATGTTTGACACAAGGTTATTCTTCACATGTTTTTTTTCTCTTATACAATTGCACATTTCCAATTTATGATATGATGCGGTGGTAATTTTGTTGGAGTAGAATTGTTGAGGAAGGACGATCAGGTTATCCTAAGTTAGGAGCCCTTTCTCTCGCTTTCTACACATCACAAAATATTGTTCTTAAATCTCTCTTCTTAAGGACAATAATCTGGTGAAGGATGACTAGGCTCTCCTAAATTAGGAGCCTATTTCGTCATTTATTTCATATTTAATCAGAGACGGAAGCATTAGAATAGGCTAATTTAACCTCAGTCCTGCATTCCTAGTGCATGTGCTTCATTGTCTACGATTCCTCGGATTGATAATTTATGTTAGGGAAATTATTTGATGACGATAGTTTTGCCCAACATTTTGGCACCATTTCCGAGGAAGCACGATGAATTGAGGTATAGGTTACCTTTTCCTGCAAGTGTTAATTTCAATTTCAGCAAGCGTGTTTAATTTCTGCAAGTTTGATTTTTGTGCAAGAGAATTTGGTTTCTACAACTGTGAAGAGTTATTGTTAGTGTTTTTAAAAATGATTTAACAATGAGTATAAGTTTGGAACAACTCACTTGGATCCTAGCATAAGTTGGGATCTCCTCTTCCTATGAAAAGAAGATCTTGACAGCTGCGAAAAGCTTAACTGCTCCTCCAAAAGCGCATAAATCTACATATGAAAAATCTTGTACATTTGATGAAAAATAATTAGAAGAGCAGGAGATTGAGGACGACAACGAGGAGTGGCGGCATGATCTGAAGGAGGAAAATCATGCCTAAGAAAATATTGTTGAAGAATGGTTCCAAAAGAGAATGAAGTTAGATTAGTCGTTTTGTTTTTATTTAGTTAAATTATAGTGACAACAAATAGATCCAGTTATTCTTGTATATTTCTGTTTTTCATGTGTACAATTGGAAGTGAATATATTTTTACGACAGTTATATGCATGGTTACATTGAAAGTTTGATTTCACGTAGTGATTTTTAATATTTCATTAAAGTAGAGTAGGTAGGCAAAATAGAAATAAAAACGTTATTTTTTTTTTTTTAATAAGTATGCAAACTTTGAAAAAAATAATGTCTCTAATCACTTTCAGGAATACCTTATTTTTAGATTTCTAAATTTCTAGTTTTTTCTTTCAAATTTTCTAATTTTTATTTAGAAATAAAATAATATATATATATATATATATATATATATATATATATATATATATATATATCATTTCGATTTTCTTTTAATTTCCTTTCTCTTTTGGAAATAAAACAAACTAATTAAAAAAATAAACAATAATTAAAAATAAAAAAATTGGAGAATAGAATACATCTATAAGGATTCCACTGCTCCTGCTGACTCATTTTCCATTGTGTGAAAGGTTGGCAGAGCCAAGTGAAGGCAGTAAAAAAAAGGACTCCACCTTACTTATCAACTATGGGAAGCCAATGGAAAAAGCGAAGTTTCTGCAGGATGAGATCAAGGTCGTTGTGTGGTCTACATAGTTCTCAATCTATGTTTGAACGATCTGGATGTGAAGATGGAATTAACGCGCTTAAATAGGGTGAATGCTGCATCTAACAAGAAGAAGACGAAAAAAATAATGGAGACCCCATGTGCCTGCAGCGGCAGTCTAAATTTTGCACATCGAAAATGTGTATATCGATGGTGCAATGAGAAGGGAAGTATTATATGTGAGATATGCCATCAGCCCTTATTCGCTCCACCAAGATAGAAAAATATAATCCAATCTAATGCAACTAACTGTAGACAAAATCACGAGTCCACGATATCGTATCAGACCACAAAATCTGCAATATCCTCAGATCAACATTGTGTGCCAGGAATGGAGGCTTAGTACGATTGTTGTCTTGCTTCAGCTTTAAACCATTCATTCAAAGGTGTTACGCTTTCATTTTTACGATTTATATCCCAACTGATTAGCTCTTCCCTTCGTTGTTGGGAGTGAACAGGCCGACTGAGACGAGGGAGAGTATTCGGCAAGGTGGAGAAGAGGCAGAAAAAAAGACACCATTCACAATGAAGTACAATCCAAGTGTTAGCAGTTCCTGGAGAAAGATCAGCAAGGCACATTTCACTACCCATCTAGTGTGCGGCATATTTTGATGAGTGCACCACTGCCATGTGAGTTGAGGAAAAAGCACAATTTTCGTTCGATTCGGATTAGAAAGGATGATGAAGTTCAGGTGATATGGGTAACATTTAAGGGAAGAGAAGGCAAAGTTTTCCACGTTTATCGAAAGAAATGGGTCATAGATGTTCAGCGCATTACTCGTGAGAAAGTCAATGGCACAACTGTGAATATTGGTATCCACCAATCCAAGGTGGTTGTGACAAAGTTGAAATTAGACAAGGATAGAAAAGATCTTTTGGAGAGAAAAGGAAAGGGCAGAGTTGTGGAGTGAGACTGTATATGCTAAGAGCTCCAAAGTTTCATGAGATACCTGAGCGCGTCTACCATCAACACATTATCCCGGGATTGAGTATAATGCACAGGACTTGAATCTTGCTTGGAAATTTGAATACTTTTGAGCGCTTTCCAATAAGGAGAAACGATTGGATAATGAGATAAGGGACTAACACGAGATTTCTTTCCTCTGATGGGAGTTTAGTCGAAAAGTATTTTAGAATCATTATGGTAATTTTCAAAGAATAATTGTTTCAGTGCCCATTCTAGTCTCATATTGAAAGGAGCAGGATGATGAGAGAATTTTGTGTGTCAAAAATTTGAAAAGCTCTAGGCTTTCCTAAACAAGGGATTGTCGTCAACATTGTGGCATTTAAAACAAGTGTTTGAACAATTAAAGCAGGAAACCTACAAGGCTTGATCCAGAGGATTTTTCATCACTTGTAGGTAGGGATTCAAGTATTTTAGTTGTTCTTGGTGCTATCCATAGCATCCATTCTTCAAAATTTGACATTCAGTCAGACTAGTACTTAGTTTGGCCCTCATCACTATATAGTCTTATGGGCACTGTAAAATCGAACGGCATTTCTTGATGCAGCAGCCTAGTAATGCAATATCTGATCATGTCCATGTACTCATCTATGTTGGTACAAGAAGTGGAATCGTCGGTAATTTTTGTGTGGTCGACTGGTTTGGACATTCGACGATACTCAAATCTACAAGAAAATCGTCAGTAATTGTTTCATGCGAGGTGATATTAAGATTGATTACCTAAGAGAGGTTTGAGTCGTCTCCGGTCTCCCTGCTACCACGAGCACCGAGCAACTGGAGATTCTAGACGAGGAGTGGAACATTCTGAATTTCAACATCGAGCGTTACCCTGCCACCATCACCATCACGATCAAATGCAATTTTCGATTATGCTCCAATTTTTTTTTTCGATTTATTGCTTTAAAAAAATAAAATAAAATAAAATCAACATAAATAATAAATAATAAGTAAAATAAAATATAAATTGTTTTTTTTTAATTTGTTGCTTAAAAAATAAATAAACGACATATATATTAAATAAAAAATTTGTTTTATTTATTTATTTCATTTTATTAATTCACTTAAATATTTCATTTAATTTTTTTATTTTTTTTTATTCACTTGAATATTTCATTAAAAAAATATCAACATAAACCATAAATAAAAAAATCATCAACATAATCAATTAAAAAAAAAAATCTACATAAACAATAAATAAAAAAAATTGACATAAACAATAAATAAATAAAAATAAACAAAAACAATAAAAAAAATTAAAAAAATCAATTAGACATTTCATAATTCCTGAAAATTGAATTCGTTTCTTTGAGTTACTTTATACTGGAATCGTCAACGGAGCTAGCACACAAAGGCGACAAGTAAGATGTTTTTTTAAGACATTCCTACATTTTATGTTTTTCAAAGATCTCATAGTTTTTATGCAGGAATAGTGCAAATATTTTTCAAGTTCAAAGACGATCCAATGCAGAAGTGATTTTAAAAAATCACAATAAAAAATACAAAAGTAAACTCTGGGAAGAGCTAAACTTTTCATTGCACATGTTTGTCACGCAGACATTTTAAAAAGAAATCCATTTCGCCATGACATGTTCAATTACCCTTCTCCTTCTATGCTTATCAACCATCCATATCGAAGCCCACTTCCATTATGACTTAATACATACATACTTTTCAGATCTGCATACATTGTTTATTCATTTCCAGTTCATCTTTTGCCTCATAAATAAAACCAAACAATTCATTTTTCCATGACTACATTGCCTTGCTATCATTTTCCTAAAACCAGTTTCTACTACAAATCATTTTCATTTATAGACCTACCAATCATTTTGTACCAACTCACATTGACTAATGTGAGATTCTTTAAGGCCCACCTTTCAAGAAGTCTCAACCCATCGAACTCAGCACCTTATCTGGGATAGAGAGTAGAGTCAACATTAGTACCTTGAGGCTTGTATGCCCTAATGACAAGTTCTCTCGCCAACATTCATGGGAATACATCAATGTCCCTTGATCGTTGGATCTTGCAAGTGGCTCGACATCAGATCATTTATTCGCACTTTTCAAGATGTACTTCGGTACCTTGGCACTGATTGACATCAATGGCGAGTTTGCCTCGCATTGGTTAACGACATCCATTAATGGTCGGTAATGCAATGACTTCTTTTCATGCTTGACACCGACACATTCATTCCCATGACTAGAATTGTACTATTAGGTTTCATAGCGGAAGAAGACTATATATTTTTCATGACTCCATTAGCAGTTGTAACAACATTCCTTCAGCCATATGAGAGTACAATGGTTCCACTTTCAGATATCATCTTCATATTCATACAAATAAGCAGTAATTCAAATTCCCTCACTTCATCTACCAACATGACATTTTCTATATCCAAAAGCAGCAACTACATTTATATTGCACAGTTCATCAACTGTTTAGGTAAGTGAAGGTATGTTATTTTCTAATTTTTAATGGAACAATTTCTTACATGTTGAAAATAAATGAACTTAGAAAATTCCCTCACCATATTACATCACCTTTCAAATTTTCATAAGCATAACACATCTTCTGTTTGGGGCGAGGGGGGGAGATATTCATAACCATTTCATTTCGTTCATCACCTCATATATTGCCGACCGACATGGCTCTTCCAAACTACACTTTGTTACAATTGATTTAAATACATTGATATCTATTTTGGCATGATTCAAAAATATGAGAA
The DNA here is from genome assembly GCA_034641835.2 of Pinus albicaulis. Taxonomy (NCBI): domain Eukaryota; kingdom Viridiplantae; phylum Streptophyta; class Pinopsida; order Pinales; family Pinaceae; genus Pinus; species Pinus albicaulis. Next base: position 190,334,170 of record CM076580.1, read on the forward strand.
AATGTTTTCTTATGCATATTAATGACTTATTATTCTAGTATATGACTTATCATTTTTAGTACATGTGTAAAAAAAATAAAAAAAATAATAAAAAAAATGAATATTGTTAACACAAAAACCAACATTTGTTATATTCATGGTTGTTAACACAAGAACCAACCATATAAAATATCAATTGCAATACATGTATTTAAGATCCTACAATGATACATTGTTAGAAACCATAATCATGCAAAGCTAAAAGTTTTTAATCCATGCAAGGTTGCATGAGGACATGCAACAAGTTCAGTTGGGGGGTATGTTGGGTCTCGTAATTGTCGCATTTTTATCATGTTTATCCTTGCCATTCCTCACATTCCATCACCTCATTTAACCATTCATCATACCATTTCCATGGGTTCACCTCATTATTTTCCAATTTATTTATTTTAACATTATAAGATAATTTATGATTAATTATTGGAAACTTAATATATTTCATTAATATCTCAAATGTGGATGAGGTTTGTAATATGTAGGATTATTAAAAAATATTCTCAAATATTTCCTCCACCATTTCAAAAAATTTAAAGGATAATTGTTCAAGGTTATTCCAAGGAGAAGATCATGGATATTTCAAGGAGAATATCATGGGATTCCAAGGATAAGATCATGGAGATTTGGATAACATATCTCATCCAAGATTTGCGAGAGATGAGTGAGGATTTGAAGGGATAATATTTTGTAATTATAGGGATATTGGTTCAGAGAAAAGTGGATTTGTAAATATTGAGTTTCTATCTTGTTTTCAAAGTACTCATGTATAAAGGAGAGTGCTCTCTCTTCGTTTTGATAAGAAGGATATGTAAGAAATATATGATAAGAATGATAGATATGATAGAGAGGAGAATTAGAGTCTAGAATAAGTTTTGTTTTTGTCTTATTTCATGGTTTTTCTTCATCATTAATATATGTTGACACAAGGTTATTCTTCACATGTTGTTTTTCTCTTATACAGTTGCACATTTCCAATTTATGATATGATGTGGTGCTAACGTTGTTGGAGTAGAATTGTTGAGGAAGGACGATCAGGTTCTCCAATGTTAGGAGCCCTTCTCTCGCTTTCTACACATCACAAACTACTACTCTTTAGTCTCTCTTCTTAAGGACAGTAAACTCGGGAAGGACGACCAGGTTCTCCTAAGTTAGGAGCCTCTTCCGTCATTTACTGCATATTGAATCAGAGATGAATTCATTAGACTAGGCTAATTAACCTCATTCCTGCATTTCCAGTGCATGTGCTTTGTAATTCTACGATTCCTCGGATTGATAATTTATGTTAGGGAAATTATTTGACGACGATAGTTTCGCCCAACACATACCTTGTTGTTGCAGAATTACCCTTGACTGTTGATGTGTTATCCTTACTGCAGTGATCCTTGAATGCATATTTTTCTTTCCTTCTAGAAGCTCGACGTTGAATCGGCTATATATATGTAATTTCATATCTCCAAGGTCTGAAATTGTGTCCTATGGTAGCCTTTTCCGTCCTCTTTCCAACCCCATATTTCTGATCAATATTGGATTATCCAAGAAATTGTTATGCCCAATCTCCTACGATGACCTCATTATAGACTCGTTCAGTAGAGCGAACTTGTACGAAGTGCCACGTATCACTGTTTCAACCTTTGGTCTTGAAAACGATAACCAACAAACTACAACCCGTCCTCTTTTTGTATTTTTTTACGAAATTTTAATCCAATGCTCAGAGAGAAGGTTATGATGATTTTCCCAAGGTCACATGTTTGACATGAAATTCGGCAGCCTGCACAAACATTAACTTCCTCAGATCATATCTCCGAAAATATAATGAACCAATATCTTAAATTTGGATACACACTTCATCAGGATTTCAGATCAAATAAGTTTTTTCAGCATCTGAAGCTTCACAGAAAAAACGTTATAGCGAAAATTCCACGATGACCTGTTTTAAGTAGCGAAATCCTTACATGAGGGGGATATGAGGGTCATAATTTATATAAATGCATAGGTTGAGAGGGTTTTCAAAAAATGAATGTTGGAGGGATTTTAGGAGCTTAAAAAATTATTAATTATTTAATATTCAATGATCAAAACCAGTGATTAGTTTCATGTTATAACCCGATGGGGTTTTAGCCCACTAACTGGAGTTACTAACTTAAAACATGAATATCTCTCAAACCATGAATAATTACTTGGCGTACCATATATCAACAGAAACATCTCGACAAGCACAAAGTATCTAAAATATCCTTGACATACAATAGAGTAAGTTCTCAAGTCAAAATTCCCATGAAATATCAGGGTATCCCCTGGTGCTTCTTGGGTTGACATCAATGACAACCACTAATCAAAAATCTCCTTGTTTGGCTTTGATGGAAACAAAATTACTCCTCCTACAATCATGAAACCTCTTCCTACAACATTCTCTCCCCTTTTTTCATCAATGGAAAAGTGTAACCCCCCCTGACAAACTTCATCCTATGGAATTGTACACACCTCAACTCCCCCTTTTGTTTACTTAGTTAAATAAAAGAAAGAGTCGAATGAGAACTTTGGAGAATCCAAAGCTTTAGGCGAAGATACTCAAATGCTTCACGAGGTAATGGTTTGGTAAATATGTTAGTTATTTCTTCCTTTGTTCTAATATATTCAAGCTTGATATTCTTTTCGATTACCTGCTCTCTAACGAAATGATATTTGATAAGAATGTGATTTGTTTTGGAATGCATCACAAGATTCTTGGAGATACTGATGGAAAATTATCACAAAATATGGGAATAGGCTCAGTAAACTTGACTTGAACATCTTTCAAATTTGGCTTCATCCAGAGAACTTGAGTACAACAAGTTGTTCTTGCGATATATTTTTCTTCTGTTGTGGATATAGAGATTGAAGAATTCTTTTTACTTAACCATGAAACAAGGCAACCACCTAGATAGAATGTTGCTCCACTGGTACTCTTTCGATCATCAACACTTCCTGCCCGATCTGCATTTGCATAAGCTTGGATAACTAGATTCTTTCTTTTGGGATACCATAAACCATAGTCTATTGTGCCCTTAAGATATCAGAGAGTTATTTTGACGGAAATAATATGAGATTCTTTTGATGCTGCTTGCAATCTTGCTACTTGTCTAACTGCCTGCATTACATATGGCCGAGAAGCTGTCACATATAGAAGACTGCCAATCATAGATCTATACAACCTCTGGTCCACATCCTTTGACGAATCATCTAAACTTAACCTGCAACCTGTTACCATTGCGGTAAGGATAGGCTTGCAATCTTCCATATTGAATTTCTTGAGCATATCCTTCATGTACTTGGTTTGATATATAAATATTCCTTTATCCTGATGAGATATTTGAAGCTCTAAAAATTATGTCAGCTCGTGAAGTAGAGACATTTCAAACTCACTTTGCATCTTTGTGGAAATTTTTTTACTTAATCTATCATCATTGCCTTCAAAAATTATATCGCCTACATATACCATATTAATCATTAGGTTATATTGATCCAATTTCACATAGAGTTTGTTTTCGGCACTTCCTTTCTTGAATACTTGTTGATGTAGATATTCATCAAGACGAGCATAGAAATCTCTAGGATCTTGCTTGACACCGTATAGTGCCTTATTTAATATACAGACATAGGCTTCCTTTTTAGAGGGCAGAAAACCTTCGTGTTGTTCAATATAAACTTCTTCTTCCAATTCACCATTTAAAAAGGTTGACTTAACATCCATTTGGTAGACCTTGATTTTTCTCGAGCATGCATAAGTGAAATTTTTTTTGATAGATTCCATTCTGGCAATGGGAGAAAATGTTTCTTCAAAATCAATTCCTTCAACTTGTGCATATCCTTTACAGACTAATTTTTCCTTATTCTTGGTAACCTGTCCATCCTCATTTAATTTGTTTCTGAAAACCCATTTAGTTCCAATAAAAATTTTATCCTTTGGTCATGGAACCAATTCCTAAGTATCGTTTTTCTCAATTTGATCTAGTTCTTCATTCATAGTTGCTACCCAGTGTTCATCTTGACTAGCTTCCTGAAAAATTGGCAGGTTCAAAATTTGCTAAAAAATCAATGTGGGATTGTTGTGATGAACGAAGCTATCGACTTCTTCTGGTTCTAATTCCTTCATTTATGTTGTTGATGATTTTATTTTAGGGATGATTCTTTTGACACCATTCTTTTAAAGCTTTTGGATAATTTTCCTGTACATACTTCTCATCATTTATTATTTCCTCTTGGTTCAATGTTGTTTTCTTATTTGATTCATATTGTTCTGGAGCTTATTCTTCATCCTTCACAAATTCTCCCTCAGATCCCTTATATTTTCTTGAAGGGACAATCTCATCCTCATCCTCTGTAACACAATCTTCATCAAAAGTAACATTTATTCTTTCCACTATTTGTTAGCCTCAGATTGTAGCATCTATAAGACTTCCTTTTGCATGAATAACCAACAAAAATACCTTGATCGACACGGGAGTGGAACTTTCCAAATTTTCTATCTTTTTTGATGTAGCATTTGCTTCCAATTATTTTGAATTATTTGACGTTAGCCGGTCTTCCTTTCCATAATTCGTATGGTGTCATGTTACAATTGTTCCTTAGAAAACCTATGTTTATAATGAATACAGATGTATCGATTGCTTGAACCCATAATTTATCATCTAATTTTGATTCATTTAACATTGTTCTTTCCATTTCCTATACGGTTCTATTTTTCTTTTAGGAACTCCATTTTGCTGCAGTGTTCTAGTTGTTGAGAATTTCCTTTTTATTCCATTTTCATCATAGTACTGTTGAAATACCTTGGAAGCGAATTCTCCACCATTATTTTATCTCAAACATTTGATCTTCAAATCAATTTCATTTTCAACCAATTCCTTGTAGATTCTAAAACACTCAAATGCCCAGACCTTTTTCCTTAAGAAGTTGATGGTTGTCATTCTGGTGTAATCATCTATCATTAGCATAAAACATAATTCTCCCTCTAAACCTTTTCTTCTCATAGGACCACATAGATCAATATGTAGAAATTATACAACAAGCATGTATATCATGGATTCAATCTGATCTAATAATGTACTAAAGTTAAATACTGAATCACTTCTACAAATCAATCGTGGAATTAAAAACACAATCGCCACTAACAAGAAGCAAAGAAGAATCAATCAAGCCACAACACACATAATTTCGTAAGGAAAGCTTGCTGCCCAAAACCCCACTATATTCTATTTTATATTCAACATGGATACATGAGACAATTACATACAACTCTTCACACAAGGGCCCTCCTATACCCAGCTAATTGTCCCACACTGTCTCAGATAAAACTGACCAAAACTTAGCCAATTTACTGCCTCCAAATAGCTTGCTTGCCTTGCGCAATCCTTGATGAATGCAATCCCTATTATTTATGAATTTTGTCCTTCCTTAACTGCCCAAGTATCACAGGGAATCCAATGGGTGTTTGGTTGCATGGGTGCAACCCAATAATCCTACAACTGATAGTCAACTTCCCTTTTACCTAGATCTCAACTGGGTCTCCACTAGAACTGACATGCATGCAACGAATAATATTAAATCCTAAGTTTCATGTGAGATCAGTGATTGTGAATTAATTAATATTTAATTCACTTGATCTCTCACAAGTGTATCTAACAATTACAACTATCACAACTGAGTTAAACTGTTTACAACCTGCATTAACTAATGCACCACTGCACTTTGAACTTTGTTACAACTAGAATTACTCTGTATTCCTCACCAACTACCCTCAAATCGAAATTCATGATTTAACTAAGTTTATCACACTCAGTTAACTATTACAAGTTATTTTGAGAGTAGATTACATTTTATTGTCCATATTAATTAAGGGATAACTAAAGTATGCATGCATCAAATTTAGCCCACACCAGTGTAGGTGCTACTAAGACCTGTGGTCCCACACTAGTGTAGGTTCTCCTTGGACCTCTTGGTCCCACACTAGCATGGGTATTGAAATTTCTTGTTGAACTTCAACACTCCCTCTCAACAAGAAATGGATTATCCTTCACCCTGATCTTGCTTCTATGGTATTTGAATTTGCTCCTAGTGAGCACCTTCATCGAAATATCTACATCCCGATCTTCCGTGGGAATGTACTGAAGTAATATTATTCACCTCTACACACAATATTTGAGATGGTGGTACTGGATATATATGTGCTTTGACCTATCATGAAAAACATGATTAATCAAGAGTTTAACGCAACTCTGATTATCACAATGTATCACTATTGGATCCATTTGAGAACAAAACAAACCAATCAAGATCTGTCTCATCCAGATAGCCTCACATGTAGCTTTAATTTCTTCCATGTACTCTGCTTCCGCTGAACTGAGTTCCATAGATCGTTGCTTCCTGTTGTGCCAAGAAACTGATGTCGAACCTATGTTGAAGATCCCTCCTGATGTGCTCTTTCTCTATGACAGACTGCCTGCTGAATCTGAATTTGTGAAGCCTTGAAGCTTCACACCATCTGTATGTTTGTACCATAGACCATAATCTAATGTGCCCCTTAGGTATCTCAAGACATCCTTCCCCACCTTCCAAAAGACCTTGGTAGGCTTAACCATAGCTTGAATCAGTTGATTAATTGCGTAGCAAATGTCTGGTCTAGTATTCACTAGATACATCAGTGAACCAACTAACTACGTGTAGACAGTAACATCCACTACCTCTCCAGAGGTAGCATCCTCTTTCTTCCAATTTTCTGGAAGAGGAGTGTCCATGGGTTTGCAGCTCTCCATGTGAAACTTACCCAGTATCTCTTTGGCATACTTGCCTTGAGAAACAAAAATTTCACCATCCCGCTGCCATATTTCCAAACCAAGGAAATAATGAAGGAGTCACATATCTTTCATTTCGAACCCCCTTACAGTATCATCCTTGCATGAGTGTATCAGCTGCTCATCACTAGTCAAAATTAGATCATCAACATAAAGAACAATAATCAATAGCTTACCCTCAACCAAAATCTGGTACATGTTTGCATCAAATTCACTTATGGTGAAGCCTAGTCTAGTCAAATAGTTGTCTATCTGAGTGTACCAAGCATGAGGTGCTTGCTTCAACCCATACAGTGCTCTCTTGAGTTGACACACATGAAACTCATTGTCGAAGATCTTAGAACCTTTTGTCTGCTCTATGTACACTTCTTCCTCAATGACTCCATTGAAAAAATATATTTTCACATCCATCTGATGAATGCGCTAACCCATCTACACTGAGAGTGCAAGGATGGATCTAATGGAAGAGTAACTTGGAACTGGTGCAAAATTCTCATCATAATCGATCCCCTCAATCTGTGAGAATCCTTAGGACACAAATATGGCCTTGTAACCCATAAATAGCTTGCTTTACCTTATAGATCCATCTAGATCCAAGCACTGATTTTCTGATCAGCCTTGGGACAATCTCCCATGCACCGTTCTTGAAAATGGAGTCATAATCCTCCACCTTGCTGCATAATTTCTTGAATTCCTTATTTGCTACAAAATTTCTTGAATTCGTTGGAGACGTACTCACCACCATTATCACTCCTAAGAGCCTTCAATTTCTTCCCCGTGTCTTTCTCCACTGGTGCTTTAAACTCAAGAAAGTTTGAGAATGTTTGATCTTTCTTATGCATGAAGTAGATCCAGCACTTATGAGAAAATTCACCAACAAATATCACATAGTACTTATGTTTTGTTGTCAAAGAAATAGAGAATGGTCCGCACACATTTTTGTGAACTCTCTCAAGGATCCCTGAGGCTTGGTTATCCTTCTTAGGAAAGGTGGAATTTACATATTTTCCCATAGTATATCCCTTGCATGTGTCTCAATGCGCAAGTGTACCCTTGGGAAGACCAATAGAAATCTACTGCATGAATTTCAGGGCTCCGTGGTGAAGATGGCCCATTCTCATGTGCCATAACTCACCCTCATCCTAGCTCACCACTTTGTCTGCCTTGCCCATCAATGTTGCGCAACCATCTACATCCAGCTTGTAGATATTCTTAACTCAAATCCCTATATTCTTGGCTTATCCTTTTGTTATGTGTCGTAGGAAAGCTTTTCCTTCACTAAAAACAACATCATAGACTCTATCCTCCAACATTGCAACTGAGACTAAATTTTTCTTCAAACCTAGTACATGCATTACATATTTTAATTGAAAGGGTTTACCTGACTGTCTCTGGAAGGTAATGGTACCAATCTCGGTAGCGTTGTACCGCCCGTCATCACCCATTTCAATATGCGTATGGAGATCCTTCTCCTCCAAGCTACTGAAAAGTTCCTTGTCTCCCGTCATGTGAAAGGAAGCACCACTATCCAAATACCACACAGATCCCAATGCACTTGACACAATGCATGCGATCAATGAGAAGTCAAGCTCAAATTACGAGACCAAAGCCTCAGCAGCTGCAAATCCTACAACCTTCCTGTTCTTCTTCTTTTGTGGACAGTTAGTAGCATAATTCCCATGTTCGTGACAGTGAAAACAATTCACCCTGGACATATCCCACTTCTTGCCATCTTTGGACTCATATTTGGAATGGAATTTCTTCCCCTTCCCTTTCTTTGCCTTGGCAGCCAAAGCAAAATATTCTTCATCTTCATTCATAGATGAAAATCCATCTTTGTTGTTCTGTCTAAAATCCTCCTATACCAAATCTGACCACAGTCATTCCCAATCTGGCATCTTTTCCCTTCCATTGAAAGATTCTTGATAATTGTGCAAAACTCTTGGGAAGTCCTAGGAGAGATAAACTCACCAAATCATCATCAACAAAAGTTATGCAAATGCTCCCCAGTTCATCCCGACATTGGACACACTTTGTTAAATATTTTGGCATGGATTTTCCTTTCTCTATCTTGATCTTCCTCAGTTTATATTTCAGTGCCCATTTCCTATGGTCACTACTACTCTAAAATAGATTCGTTAAAGCCTTCCAAATTTCATATGGTGTGGATTTCCCCCATGGATGCTTGAGACAATGTGGTCTTGTACTCCCTCCAATAGGATCCTCCTCGCCTTTGCCACTTTCTTTTTCCATGCATCAATATTTGCAGCATCTGTCTTAGTGGGTTTAGGAACATCATTGTCAATGAATTCCTTCAATACATATTCTTCGAGTACTACCTCCATCCTATCCTTCCAAGCAATATAGTTAGAACTTCCCTAAAGTGCATACTCCAACCTCAAGCAATTGAAAGCCATTTCGATCCTGAATCAATTGTAGCACCAAGAAATTCTTTTCGCAAATTCGTATTCTATCCACTCACAAACTCAGCTCCTCCTTCACTATTGTGATTTCTAGTGCTCTGCTACCATGTAGAAATTATACAACAAGCATGTATACCATGGATTCAATATAATCTAACAATGTACTAAAGTTAAATATTGAATCGCTTCTACAAATCACTTGTGGAATTAAAAACACAATTGTCAATCACATGAAGCAAAGAAGAATCAATCAAGCCACAACACAGATAATTTCCCAAGGAAATCTTGCTGCTCAAAACTACACTATCCTATATTGTGTATTTATCATGGATACATGAAACAACTACATACAGCTCTTCACACAATATCCCTCATGTACACAAATAATTGTCTCACATTATCTTAGATAAAACTTACCAATACTTAGCCAATTTACTACCTCCAGATAGCCTGCCTTTCTTTCACAATCCCTGATGAATGCAATCCCTATTATTTAGGAATTTTAACCTTTCTTGACTACGCAAGTATCGTGGGCAATCCAATGGGTGTTTGGTTGCATGGGTTCAACCCAATCATCCTAGAACTGATAGTCAACTTCCCTTTCACCTAGATCTCAACTGGGTCTCCACTATAACTGACATGCATGAAACTAATAATAGTGAATCCCCAGTTTCATGTGAGATCACTGATTTTGAATTAATTAATATTTAATTCACTTTATTTCTCACTAGTGTATCTAATAGTTACAACTAACACAACTGAGTTTAACTCACTAAACTGAGTTAAAATGTTTACAACCTGCATTAACTAATGCACCACTGCACTTAAAACTATGCTACAACTAGAATTACTCTGGATGCCTCACAAACTACCCTCAAATCGAAATTCATGAGTTAACTAAGTTTATCACACTCAGTTAAATATTACAAGTTATTTTTGGATTAGATTACATTTTATTATCCATCTCAATTAAGGGATAACTAAAATAGACATGCACCAAATTTAGCCCGCACCAGTGTAGGTGCTGCTAAGACCTGTGTTCCCACACTAGTGTAGGTGGTGCTTGGACCTCTTGGTCCCATACTAGCATGGGTGCTGAAATTTATTGTGGAAATTCAACACAATATGTACTAATTCCAATGGACGTGATGGAAAGTGTTCTTTTGTCTTGAACTCAACTTTTGTTTGTTTGTCGTGGTGACAAGATTCACATATCTTATTGGTGGGTTTTGAAATTTTTTTCATTTCTCTTACTGCTTCCTTCTTGCTAATCTTGACCAAATTGTTGAAATTTATATGTCCCATTCATTTGTGCCATAACCAACTTTCGTCTTCCTTCACCGAAAAGCAGCCTTTAGGTGTCTCATCCAAAATATATATGTCATTTGGAGCTTTGCTTGTGGTAGCCGCAATTTTACCAAACTTGCCTTTCCTAATTTCACATTTCTTATAGTTAAATAGCATCGTGTGTCCTTGATTGCACATTTGTCCAACACTGAGCATATTGTGATTCATATTTTCAATCAACAACACATATTTCGCTAATGTACTTTTACTTCCAAGTGTGACTGTACCTACTCCTATGACGTTTGAAGACCCATAATTTCCAAAAGATTCTTCTCCATCCTTATTTTCCTTCAAGGATATGAACTTATTCATATCTCCAGTCATATGAGTTGAGCAACCACTATCAACATACCAAACATTTTTGTTGCTTTGAGCCTTGAGAGCGGTAGAAATTTTTTCAGTCCTCCTTTTCCATATTTTTTCATTCTGATTTCACGAGAATTCCTTTGAAGAACTTCCAAATATGCAATATTTAGCTAGGTGTCCAAAATGGTTACATTTGTAACATTCGACATCATCTCTCAAATCATCACATTAATATATTCTGCTGAGTTCTGGAATATCCATTTCTGAAAGATCTCTCGAATTTATATTTATTCCAAACATTCGTGCGACATTCTATAGATCTATTTCAAAACCTTCCACATGAATAACAATGACCATAGAAGATAGGTTGATATTTGGGAGGAAATATTCGTCGAGGAATTGTCTTCCATGTTTCTTCCTAGAATTCCTGATCTCTTGAGTTGGCTGGAAGGTCTACCTACATTTTAGATTTTTCATATCCAATTTCTTTTGTTGTCATGGAAGGACTTGGCTCCTTTTCATATTTTTTTTTACAACCAAGACCAGTCTTGTCACTATTTGATCATTGATTGTTGATGATTTCGTCCAATTCCTTGGAGTTGTTGGTGTAGTTTTGAAGAGTGTTTCCATTTTTTACTTTCTTTAGAAGAGAAACTATTTCAGCTACCAATTCTTCTATTTCCTTGTTCCATTTCTTTAATTCTTCCCTGAGTGATTCTTCAACTCATTTGTATTCTTCAACCTTGATTTTAAGATTTAGGACTCGTTCCCTTTCTATCTTTAATTCATCTTCAAGAGTGTTGACATGCTCCTTCTCGACCTTGAGCTCTTTGATAAACCTAACACTTTGTTTTGAAATTCTGTTAAACACATGCATGGTGAAACAAACATATAGAAAAGATAGGCGTGAGATGTATTATTATTCACCATAGAGGTACATTTATATTACATTGGTGTGACTATTGGATTCCACATTCCAAGGTGACTTGGACTCCATTTGTGACTGTTCGGCTTCCACACCTATCCATAGAGGATTAGGTGTCCAACATTCCCCCCCTTAATCCGAAGGGGTATGTGTGAGTCCAAGAAGAGAGTTGTAATACAAATCTGTAAAGTATGCATGGCAGCCCTTAGGTTGAATAAGCTCTCTAAAATGTTCACATAAAGAGGTGGTTTAAGGATGACCACCAACACTGGAACACAATGGATACTACAGTTCCTGGAACTCTTCCAAATTTGGCAAGAAGATGATGGCTTCTACTAGAGGAAGTGTCCCTCATATTTGAATAGGGAGACCTTCAACCTAGAAGAAGGGAGGTATACAACCTGTGATGGTTTAAGGATGACCACCAACACTCGAATGCTTAATGCATTTCTTGGAACTCTTCCAAAACTGGCAAGAAGCTGAAGTCTTCTTCTAGAGGAAGTGTCCTTAATTCTTTGAAGAGGAAGAATATAAACCTCGCATATATGGTTTAAGACTATCCACCAACCGAAGGAATGCTCATGAGAATCCGTGTCTCTGGCTACAACTTTGAATCTAGAATGATAGGTTGTGGCATAGCCTCGCTTGAATTGCTATGTCTCTGGCTACAACTCTAAATCTGGAATGACAGGTTGTGGCTCAGGCTCAATTGATGTGACTTTGAAGCTTGTAGATGACTACCATTTCCCCCCCTGTCAGGTACAAGGTGAGATGATGGTGAAAACTCAACTGTAAGTTTGTTCAATATTCTAGAACAAGTTCTCACATGTGACTTAAACATCTTCTTGGCTATTGATGCCCATTGCCAAGAAGTGAACCATCCAAGATGAATCTTTTTTCTTGCAGGAGGCTTGTTTTTGAAGCATCTGTGTGAAGAGTGGGTGTGACGACCACAGTGCTTGCATGGCTGAAGATCAAAACAATGATATTTCATATGGCCAACTCGATCACAGTGTTGGCATTTTTCAATCTATTGTTGTTTCTTTGGAAGAGGAGCAGGATGTGGAACAACTGAAGGTGAACTGTCATGAATAAATCCGACACTCTGAAATTTGATGGACTTGGAGTAGTCCGGAATATGAAAGGACAACTCCTTGCGATATCCAAGCCCTGTTTTGTGCTTGTTATGGATAAGCTCTTCCCAAGGTCTGATGATGATCTTAGGAAGTGCAGACTGAACTACTGCATCTACACATCAATCTGCTCTTGTACAAGGAACATGATGGGAGTCAACCTCAATGTTAGTGACTTGACCATTTGCATGTTGTTGATGGGTGTCATGATGCTTATGCTGCTGTAACTCATCTTGTTGAAACTGAGACTCAAGTTGCAAAAAATCTATCTTGTCATGTGCATCTTGTAAACATGTTTGAATATCAGAAACAGTATCCTTGTTGATTTTAACTGTACTTTCACTGGTAGACGCCATTAGAGTTCTCGACAAATCTAATAAATTATCAATTTTAACCATTTTTTTTTAACCAATCAAACTTATCCCTCAAAACATATAAACTTCATATGCCATTACATATTAACCATACATGCTTCGCACTCTCCAACAAATAAACTTTCTAACACTTTAAACAACATAAACATATAGATTGATCAACGCCATATAAGGAGCATGAACATTCTCATACCCATCATAACCGAACAATAATAATTCAACATACCATATACAATGACCAACGCATATTCCAGTTCACTCATTGTTTCGACCTCAACATACTTAAAATTCCAATGGACTTTCTGTTTCAACTTCACCACACTTATGATTTTAGTGTTATATCGATGCATTCAATATATGGCTTCAACGCTCATATCAAACATACCTCATTATATACTAGCAACTTTTCAGTGTCATCGTTTCCAAAAATACCATGAGGAGGAGCACTCGGTGGTTCAAGGTGGGAGTGCGGGACCAATGGACTGCAACAAACTATATGACTGTTGACCAAAATAGAAAATGGATGAAACTCGGGACTGGTTGTTATCACACTCTTTTTTCTTTAAACGTTGAATGAGATAGACTTTTCTAAGGCTAAATGCGAGTCCTTCCTGCTCATATTTCTTCAGTTGGGATGCATTGATGACATTCACACATAGGTGGTCTTTCACAAATTCAAATTATGAATTTGGATATCTGTTAAATTTGTTGGAAGCACTGGAATGCATTGTTGTTGTGATGCCGAGCCAATTCAGAGGGTGATGGCAGCGTGGGAGGGACATGGCCTGAGTGGAAGCGGGGAAGGAGGAAGGGCGAAAGTTGAGAAGGAGGGAAGAGAAAGGTCATAGGGAGGGGAGTCTGCAGGGAGGGGATTCTGGGAAGGCCGCATGGAGGGGAGTCCATGGGAGGAGGCAGCGGAGGTGGGAGGAGCTGTGAGGGGGACGAGACGAGTGGCTTAGGGAGTGAGGGAGGTGTTGCGGGTGTGTGGGAAGGCTGAGGGCCGAGGGGAGGGGGATGAGTGGGTGGAGAGGGGGAGGAAGAGCCGATAGGGTAGAGAGTGCAGACTAGGGGTGCGGGTCTGTTGGGAGAGCCGAGAGGGGGCGGGGAGGAGTTGCATAGGAGGGAAGGCAAGTGGGCATGAGGGAGAGAGGTATATAATAATATTTATGGAGGTAGGGCCGAGGGCCACGGGAGAGGTAATCTGAGGCCAGCGTGAGGAAGGCAACTAAGCGTAGAACGGAGGGAGCCGACGGGGGGGAAGCGAGCCAACATGAGTGGAAGAGTTTTTTGGGCTTGGAGGCTGCAACGTGTGTTATAACCTCGTACAAGAGTGCAATAATGTGTTGAATGCGCAGTGGAGAGAGCATTATTCTATAATGAGGGACAGTGTTGCAGAATGGAAGAGCTATAAGAAATAGCGATAAGAGGTCGGAGGGAGCATTGTGTTGTGGATTCCAGAATGTTATGCCGGAAAGGACGCATTCTATCTAGATATTGTGTGCATATAGTTCTTTCCTTGAAACTAATCCCACACAATCTCTCCATTCTATCATTATCAATGACAGTTATGCAAAAGAACTTTCGCTGGCACAGGGGTTGTGAGCTGGGACCTGGGCTTTGATCACAACTTTCACCACAAGTACATTCCCTCAAGCGGTGCCAAGCATTTTTCAGTTTGTCCCATTGCTCATGAAAGGAAAATAATGCTAGGAATGATGATTTGACAAAGGCTTATCGAATATTGGCCATGAAATGGTATACCAGATGGACAGAAACATTGGTTTACATGTAAGTGAGTATATTTTAGACCAATATCTCTTCAAGGAAGAATTGGGTATCCACTGTTATGGAGAGAAAAGTGAGGATGGCAAAACAAATGGCTCAATTTGGAGCAGTGCCAGAATACACGCGCTTTGATAACATGTTAAACACTCGCATGGTGAAACACACATATAGAAAAGATAGGCGTGAGATGTATTATTATTAACCATAGATGTAAACTTATATTACATTGCTGTGACTCTTGGATTCCACATTCTAAGGTCACTTGGACTCCATTTGTGACTGTTTGACTTCCAAACCTACCCATAGAGGATTAGGTGTCCAACAAATTCAACCTGAGTCATATCTTCTTCTTTGTCTCCTTATTTTTTCAGATGCTTCATTCTTATTATGATTGGTCATAAAAAATACTTTTCCATTGATTTCTTCTTCATTATCATTGTCTTGATCAGATGAGGATCTATCTTCTTTGGAGAAGAAACCCTTCTTAAATCATTTCTTCTTTCCTTGATTTTTGAACTTCCTCAGACCTTTATTTCCTTTCGTAACAACCTCATTTTTGTGAGGACACTTTGTTGGAAAATTACCAACCTCACCACAATCGAAACATATCAATGGAAGTTTACCTTTGAATTTATTTATAAAAATTCTTCTTCATCTTCTTCGTTACAAATACAAGTTTTCACTTTCGGAGTATTCTTGTCCTTACTATTTTTCTTGGAGGCAGTGAATACTGTTTCTAGGTGAGATGAATAATCCTCTTATTAAATCCTCATTTCATATGCCATAAGCACTCCACACAATTCATATTTGCTGAGATTTCCTAGATTCGAACTATATTCGAAGATAGATACCTTTGGTTGAATCTTGATGGTAAGGTTCTAAGGATCTTTCGGAACACAATTTTCATATCAACGGGGCATCCCAAACCTTCCAATGCATTTTTTAGTTCATCAAGACGCTATAAGTATGCATCAATATTTTCATATTCCTTCATTTTAAGTTGCTTAAATTTTTCCCTGTAAATTTGAATCTTTACTTCTTTCACATTTGAGTCACCTCCATATATATTCTCAAGCTTGCCCCATACTTCTTTAGCAGTTTTGCAACTCAGTACCTTAATATATATAGATTCGATAATCCCACTGATAATGAGATATTTAGTCTTTTCCTCATATAACATGTTTTTCTTTCCTTGTTCATCCTTGGTCGTTGTAAAGCCTTTTTTAATGATTTCCCATTATCCTATCCTTGGGCCACCAAATGAACCTACATTATTCCACTCCGAAGTGCATAGTTATTTCCATTGAGCAAAGGAACTCTATTCTTAGTATACTCCATGACCTCCTTTGAGTTGTTAGACTTCTATTGAAGGAACCAAGCTCTAATACCAATTGTTGGAAATACTGAGAGGGGGGGTGAATCAATGTTTCTTATCAATTAGCACTTCTAAATAGTTTCAGAGAATTAGTTAATCTTCAATTATTCTTGATGTTTATCTAGTAACAACAGTAAATAATAGAACATAATATTCATGTGAATTTTTGGTGGAAAACCCCTCTGGGTCAAAAACCACCAAACGCTTTTCTCATAAATTCTTTAATATTCAGCCCCAATTGAAATGAAAGGTACAAATTCCTAGAATTCTAGAAAATAATTCTTCTCCAACTCCCATTAGAAGGATTTCCCAATGCCCTAGTTTCTTCAGTAGTCAACTGAATGGATGCCCCGACATCCTAGATCGACCTACCACCCTGAATGTTTCATAGGCTCCAACCTGAAGGTGACTTAATGCACCAACCTAGCACCTCCCTGCCACCTATAATGATCAGAAATAATACAAGAGTGTGTACTCCCGTACCAGGAACAATGATCCACGATACAATATGATTCACAATGATTTTCTTGACTAGACCAATCACCCAATCACATTATGACCTGTAACCCAACTATAACATTATCCAACAATGACACTTACACCTCCGAACAATGCCTCTCCAACTCTAGGAAAATTGACTCTTTTACAATTTTACAATGATGATTTTTACAATACTGACTTTTGACATGACCTTATACTTGACTTGACATTTCTTCTTTGAACACTAGCAGATGCTTGGGTATTTTTGTGCTTGATTCAAGTAATGGTACTTTGGCGTTGCATTTTCCTTCTAGTATGTGTCTGAGTTGTCCTATTGAGTCCTCCTTCCTGTACATATATTAGTGAACAAGACCAGAAGAAATATACAAACAAAATACTTACACTATGCTGCAAACCATATGTCAGAGAAATATTCAAAAATCAAATGTAAATATGTTCAACATTTCTGAACAAAACCCAATCAAACATACATACAAAATAATTACACTGTCCTAAAAAAACACATGTCAAATATGATATTCAAATTAAAATTCAAACACTAATCATACATACCCTGTTGTATCAAACTTACCCTTGACTGTTGATGTGTTGTCCTTACTGTAGTGATCCTCGAATGCATACTTTTCTTACGTTCTAGAAGCTCCATATTGAATATTTTGTATCTATGTAATTTCATATCTCCAAGGTCTGAAATTGCGTCTTGTGGTAGCCCTAAGAGTTCTATTTACAACCCCATAGGTCTGATCAATATTGGATTCTTTTAGAGATATTTATTCCCAATATCCTACAATGACCTGATTATAGACTGGTTCAGTAGAGAAAACTTGTATGAAGTTCCATGTGTCACTGTTTCAACCTTTGGTCTTGAAAACAATACCCAACAAACTATAGCTTGTCCTCTTTCTCTCACCTTTTACAAAATTTGAATCCAATCCTTAAAGAGAAAATTATGACCATTTTCCCAAGGTCACATGCTTGACATGAAATTCAGGATCCTCAAAAAACCCTAACTTCCTCATATCATATCTCTGAAAAAATAGCGAACCAATATCTAAAATTTGGAAACGTGCTTCATCTGGATTTCAACTCAAATGGGTTTTTTTTTTAGGATCTCAAGCTTCACAAAAAACAAGTTATAGAGAAAATTCCATGATGGCATGTTTTAAGTAGGGAAATCCTTACATGAGGAGGATATGAGGGTCACGATTTATATAAATGCTTCGGTTGAGAGGATATGCAACAAGTGAATGTTGTAGGGATTTTAGGAGCTTAAAAATTATTAATTATTGACTATTCAATGACCACAACCAATGATTAGAGTCATGCTACAACCCCTTGGGGTTTTAGCCCACTAACTTGGGTTACTAACCTCAAACAAAAATATCTCTCAAACCGTGAAGAATTACGTGGCATGCCATATATCAATGGAAACATCTAGACAAGTAGAAACCATCCAAAATATCCTTGACACCAAATAAAGTAAGTTACCAAGTCAAAATTCCCATGCAAGATCGGGGTAGCCCCTGGTGCTGCTTGGGTTGACATCAATGAAAACCACTGATCGACAATTTATCTATAATGATAGCGAGAAATACTATATCAATAGAACAATCTTGTGTTCTTTCCCTAATAATATACATGTCAAATAGTATTGTAATCAATCATAGTATTGCATCCATTCCATAAAAATATGCACATCAAGCGATACTATATTCAATACTTAACAACATATAATTCAAGCATTGCATCGAATACATATTAACAGTGTAGAAACAACCCGTACAAAGGTTATTCAAGAGTTAATAGTTCCCTGATCACGCGAGCCAAATTAACTTGGAAAAACTAGTTCGCCTCCCAACCATGAACCATCACCTAAGGTTCTCCCCCGTGCTGAGATCCAGCTTTCCCCCAAAGATCAGCAACCTCTTTTCCTCTTGGGAAAATTAATTTATCCTTTTTTTCCCTTGCAGACTTTCTAAAACGTTGTCTCGTTTTTTTGGGCTCTGCTTAACCCCATAACCTAGGTTATCTTATAAAAAGTATAGTTTTTTTCATTTAAAGCCCGATTTTCACCCCTACAGTGCTTTATTCACCCTCTCACCCTTTGTAATGTTTTTTCCCACACTAGGTGTTTTTTTAGATTTTTATCTCCCAATCTAAAAATCACCTAAATTCATTCGTGGGGATTTTCAAGAATAATTTTTGAAATATTTAATTTCATCTTATCCATTCGAATTGAAATAACGATCACATCAAAATAAATTCATTTCAAAATTACTTTTCAATTTATTCTTTAATATTATATTTCATACAATATCATATTTATTCAGTATAGTCAAATATGGCTTCCTTGACATTTCTACAAATAGTTCAACTATTAAAAAAAAATTAACATAAACCTAAGATAATATAACTCTGGTTTATAAACTATAAAATCAATTTTCATCCTTAAGATTTGCCTGTTGGAAAAACTTATCATATTGGCTTCCTTTTGTTTTCTCTTTAAATCTGATAATGATAAAATGGGAACATATAATTTGAGCAAGGAAGATGGTGCTATGATATTTTTTTCTTAATGATTTTGAATAATGAAATAAAAAAATGTAGTTATAAACGTGAAACTAAAATATATAAATTTAAACCCACTTGTTAGTGTAGAAGCTATTTATAACTATTATAAATAATAAGTAAATGAGAAAATCTTTGCAAAATATAATTGTCTCATTTAAAATAATAAGATGGAAAGAGTCTAACGAGATGAATATCGAATTATTTCCATAATAATGTATTTGATTTTGGCATAAAGGTACAACACTTGAGCATATATGGAACCCTATATATTTATTTATGCATATATGGCACCCTATATATTTATTTATGCAATGTGAACATTTTTTATGAAAATTATAAAATTTCTCTGCAATAAAAATATATAATTTAGTTAATGCCTAACTAATATCATTTACATAGGAAAAAAGTGTTCACCACCGATGATTTATTGTTTACATTCCTAACTATGGTAAAATAAGCATGGCCTATTTACATGAATATGACCACACTTAGATGATATATCTATTATTGATGATTTCTTGTTTACATTCCCAACTATGGTAAAATAAGCATGGCCTATTTGCATGAATATGACCACATTTAGATGACATATCTATTATTCAAAAAAATTGTGAGAGTTTCTTTGAATTGGAGTAAAATGGAAGGTAATTGAAAGAGTATTTTCAAATTTAATACATCTTCAACCTCTATGTAAATTAAATATTTGTTTATAAAATATGTGTGCAATATATGAAAAAAACAATGGAATGGTGTGAGATAGATTAAATGGAGAAAGAAATTATTAGTTGTATATTGAATTATGTTATTAGTAAATACCATTGGAATTTACATTAAGCTTCGTTATTTAGATTTAGTATAAAGAAAAAAGTTTATTTTTTTATAATCTTGTATTTTATTCTTGAATTTAAATTTTGGAAAAATTCTCCACACTAATTCTTTTCATGCTCTAGAGATACATTCTTGGTAAAAGTTAGTTAACAATAATAATATGTGTAATTGATAAATTTTGTGGGGAAAATTGTTAAGCATAGTGTTGAATTTAACAAAATATAATATAATGCAATACAAAAAACGTTAAATTTAATTGAGGACATAAATGTAGCTTTGCATTATTCTAATTGACTATGACTAAAAAAAAATTCATATATATTGATACTTTCTTAACAAAATTCCACAATAGTTGCCAAAGGATACAAATACATAGGATTATAACACTTTTAGATTTAGAATTAACAATTGCAATAGCATATTGATAGATTACGTTTGTTAGTTGGATTGGGTTGTTGAGATATTATCTCAACAATAATCTCTTAGTTTAGAATCTATTGGATCTCATAACCACTATATATGTATGATGTATTTTGATTTTGAGTAGAAATATATGAATTGTTTTGTATGTAACCTGTGCACTATAACTACTCTTTCAATTTCTACTTTGGTATCAGAACCTAACTCCCTCAAGGGAAATATTAGGAATATGGAAGAGGTTTGAAGATTTATATTTTGTACATATAATAACATAGGTGTGTGCCAATTTATGGTGTGTCATAGTGTGAGATGTAAATTTGCAGTTAGAAATCTTAATTTTCTCTCATCACATAGATTGCAAGGAGAAGCATCATCAGCCACAATATTTTATACGCTTTCTTAGCATGCTTAGAATTGGATCCAACGCTCATTGGCGTAATCCCTTCGTAAAGGTGAGCATGGATCTTGTTGTTTCTATGACCTTTTGGATGATAATTGTGTGGCCCCTAGGTTATTAGTCAGTACTAAGAGATAAGCAACACATTCGATGAGTGTTGGAGCCATATTCACTAGACTTACCATAAATGTTTGATTTGGAATAGCAATTCTTACAAGAATGGAATAGCAATTCTTCCAAGAAGTCCATATTTGGAAGAAAAGGGAAAATTGAGCATGCACCCCAATACACCATGAAGCTATGCCCAGAATTCACCTCGCCACTGTGGAGGAACATGGTGACTATATTTCATAGAGGTGGAATGTGCATTGGAGCATATTTTTTCTTAGATTTGAGAGTTCGAGGTGGAATTCGTTGAACATCCAAGGGCTTACAATGAAGAGATCATTTATTTGACGTAACGCCTCAAACATGCAAAGCACCTTCTTTGTGAGGCCGGTGATGATCTTCAATGTCATTTTTGAATGTGTGTATAATTGTTTTATAGTCTGCCACTTTTTCTATTCTTTGATCTAAAGAAACTAGATGCATTTTCTTGAGGAATCCATGTGGTTGCATCCACAATCGATGGTGTCAAACATAAATTTAAGAGTTTAAATTTCGCTTTCTCTTTGTTAAAACAACCTCATGTGGCCAAGTTTTTTCATATGGTTTTATTGATACTTCCATCGTGGTTCTCATGATCTATGTTGTGTAGTTTCATATTGTTTACATGACTACATATATTATGCATGCCCCTTTCATCATACTGTTGTGATGAGAGACTTCACTGACAATTGGGTCTTCGGTGTTCTTGGTTCATCTAATATGGATGTGTTAAGGTAGTTGTGTGGCGCTGATATGTATCCTATACCATCAAGAAATGAAACACTAAATCAATAGGATTACTCTCTTTCACTTGAGATATATATAAAAATAAAAATACGGTGGGGAATAGTATAAAAAAATTAAAATATGGCGGGGAATATTTTCACATGAGGAGAATCATCCACTCATGGAGATTGGTATTTTTCCATTGATTTCAAAGGTGCAAAATTTATAGAGAAAGGATAAATTGCATAAAAAGGAAAAGTTGCAAATATGGTGTGTTACCATACAAGGGGAGTTCCATAGCATTTTGCAAAATTTTGTGGAAGGTTTCTATCAATGACAAAAGGTAATATTCTTGTGAATAATGATTTCATTTATTATAAAGTTATAGGGTCGCCCAAAGTTATGGTGAGACACTTTGTATACATTAGCCAAGTAATGATTACAAGTAGGCCTAGAAACATTTAAGGGAGTGCATTTGGGTGTCGATGCTCTAGAGATAATATATTGGTGAGTGGATTAAAGAAATGTGGATTAAGAGAAAGAATAAATGTGATCTAACAAAGAGTACAAGGATGCATAAATAGATATGTGAGGTATTTAGACACTCAAGAAGTGAGAATGAAGAGGCATGAAATGAGGTCTAAGGGGAAATCTAAAGTTTGAGGAACCAAAGAGGAAAATTATATGAAATACTAAAAAAAATAAAAAAAATAAGGTTATAATATGGAAAACTCACAAATTTAAGAGTTTCCATGTCACTCCATCAGTTAATTGGACATATTTTTTGGTCATTAGTTGGATATCCACTTACTGGACTGTTGGCATATCAATTTTCATAAAAGGCATAATTTTTCGTTTTCTTTGAGATCCCAATATCTACTAAGCCCGTGATCTCATATCCTATTTTTTTTTGTGCTTAAGTGTATTAGTTGAGGGATCAAGGCCCTTGACATATTAACATGCCAACATTTTCTATTAATGCATTTTATAAATTTTTTCTAATATTTCAATACTCGATAATCTCCTAGTCATGACACTTGGTCACTAGGTGCCTCGATGTATCACCTAAGGGATTAATTCCCCTCAACATATAGTCATGTCGACATTTTGTTAAAAGCATAAAGTATGAAATTCTCTGATATTACAATATATAGTAGCTCCTAGTTACTTCACTTGGTTCTATAGGAGGTTAATTATAGCGCCAATGGATTAAGATTAAAGGCCTTCACAATATCATACACCAATATTTTTGATAAATTAGTGGATTCTCTAATATCCTGATACCTCGATGCCACATCCTGTCAATTCTAAAAGTTGGCCAATAGTTGATAGAAAATATTGTTTTCATCGAGGACCAAATGATATTGATTTGTTGCATTTTTCAACTCACAACAAATATTACTGAAAAGCATCAGCCATTGCCCTATAATTTTCCACACTAGGAGTTGAAAAACCAAGCATTTCATCAATACTCCAATATTTTTGTATCCTGGCTCTTAAGTTTATTATCTGATAGGAAATTTCACAACATCTGAAAAAAAAATTTCCCATTTAAGAGGACTGAAAGAAATTTGTTTTGTGGGCATTTCTAGTGTTAACATTTTTGGGAATTATTCTCGTTACCTTGATATATGCCCAAAATTTGGCATTCTATCCATTTGTACCCTAGTGACATTGTTTGATAGAGATTTTGGTGTCAATTGTTAGGCATCACACTAGTTTAAAGCAACATCGAGAGTTTTGAAAACAATATATACAATTATTTTGATATCATAATACCTTAGTGCTCTAGGTTCGTTAAGAGATAGAGAATTCACTAGCAATTGAAAGAAGACTTTCCTATCATTTTGGCATGGTATGTGTTCTTGTAGCACTTTTTGTGTTATTTTTTTCAAGGAATTATTTCCTATATATTGATATAAAGTGAAATTTGGAGTTTTTGGTCCTAAATATTGTGGGTCAAGGTAAAGTGATTATTATCACGTCATATAGTGTTTCAAGGAAATGATAAAGATTCAGATGCATCCGTAGGGCTTATAATATATTTTTTTGGTGTTATGAGCACTAGGTTTGAAAATTGGGTTGAAGGAAGCACTAATTATGAAAGTGTTACAATGGTAAACCACATTGGGCTGAAGGAAGCATCTAGTTCAAAGAAACATAGAAAAATGTGATTGTGTAGAGTTACATAGCAAGACTAGAGTTCAAAGAAGTAGAGTTAACAACTGATGATAAAATTAAAGAGTATACTACCAGGGGGATTGGTGTCTCTAGTAGGTTTGTTGCTACAAAAATTTGCATCAAAGGGGACTAATGTATTTGGTGGATTGGTGTCTACAATTTATTTAAGTTAAGGGGATTGGTATCTCTACTAGGTTGGTACCTACAAATTTTAAAGATGATGGTATTCATATCTCTATTAGGTTGCTACCTACAAATTATTGTAACAATATGTTGGTTCCTAGAAAGAAGTTTTGTGTTGTTTCCTCCTGAAATTGTTTCCACTTATATCTTCTATTTCATGAACTCCTTACGAAATTACTTTCTTATGGTTTTTTAATGTTTAAATAAGTAAAAATTGTCTTGTACTTAGTCACACTAAATTTTTCAGAATAAATGTGAATTCCATAGGATTGAAAACTGAAGAGTCCTGCAAGGTTATGTGAGGAGATTGAAAAGATGTGTGACTATTATGGAAACACATTAGAATGTATAATGTGTAGGTGCAAATAAATGCATGAGATGACTATGAATTTAATTATGGTAGGAAGAAGTTGGAGCTTTGGTACTAATTTAGAAGGAAAACTATTCCAAATTAAAAATATATTTTATAAGCTCTTAATGATTATATTACAAAAGATAATTACAATATATGTAGAAAATAATGAAATGATTACAACTCTATTGAGAACAGATAAATATTGTACGATGAATAAACCATTAATTAATTATTTTTAAACGCATTACAATATTTGTTAAAATACAAGTCAAATATGTTTTTAATCTATACGGCCCAACTCCTAAATAACATGATGTGTCTAATTGATCCAAGTGGATATTGTTGGCCACTCACCTATCCACCTAGACCCCCAGTTGGTTTCATCTGTTTCCTTATTTTTAGCAACATTTACATTTTTTAGCAGTTTTTCGGGTCTTGAACTTCTAAAGCAGTTTTTACCTCCTAAACAACATATTATTGAGGTCCTATACTACTCAAATATATATTTCTGAAAAGTTCTCGTACACGCCAAATGGAGATAATATGATCAAATTATGACCCCGGGAATTTGGATTTTCAACTTACCCCAACAGGGCCCACAACCTCTTATAGTTCCATCTCTTAGGATTAGGGTTTTGGTTGTTTATGGTTTTCCCTTGTTGTTCAACAATAAAAATATGCTTGAGCCTCATTGTAACACAGTTCAGAGGCATGTAGTATCAACATCTCTTCTCAAAGATAAGCTATTGTCGCCCAAGCTAGTTTATTTCCATTATGTATGTAAGCATATTTTAGTTATTTCATATTAATGAAATGAAGATTTATTTCTGCTCCACTTTTTGTTTATGTTTATATATTCATTATATTTCATTCTTGCATAAGTTTGGATCAATGGTATCAGAGTGGTTTTCTCTTTCTCGGTTTTTCTTTGCATGTCCCCAACAAGGTTAGGATATAGTGAGTTAGGGCTTGATCTAGTTGAACATATGCAATATCAGCCTCGCAAACCATGACGACCTCCCAGTCAGAAGAAAATAAAGACAAGGAAGTAGGATATCCTTTCAAAATATTTCTCAAGGAGGGCCTCAAGAAATAGAGGAACGTGATGATGGATAAATTTTCCCAGATCCTTCGACGGCTACCCATAGGCAACATATTCATTCGACATTCACTCTCAAGGTGCCACACCTTTTAGGGTACAAGTTAACTTTTACATTCCCATATTTGAAGGACAGAAAGATGTGGATGCCATAGCTAAATGGTTAAATCGATTGGAAGTATATTTTTTAGTTCATGACTTTTCCAACTAGGAAAAAATATTTTTGCACTCCTGAAATCCGCCTCCCATGTTAAGGACTAGTGGGAAACCTACTGTGAGAAAAAGTATGAGGGGGAACCCTCATTGTTCTCAGTCACACCCACTTGGAATTCTTTCTAAGACACCGTAAAGGAACAGTATTACCCTATCGGTAGCTATGAAAATAAATACATAAAGTGGACCATGTTGCAGCAGGGAAGGGACCAAGATGTGTCAAAGTTCACAAATGGTTTTCATGCCCTTCACACAAATCTGGGAATCAAGGATTTCGAGCAGAATTTGGTACTCAAGTACCGCAGTTGTTTGCATAATTACATTGAGGATGAAATGGAGTTCTTGGGCATATCCTCGCTTTGATATCTGAATATGAAGCAAGGGAAAGGTGCCCCCAAACCACAGAACAAAGTTTAAATCCATGGCAGGGTGACCCAGGATAACCCATCAAAGTTGCAAGAAAATAAAAAAATGATGAAGAAAAAGAAGGACATAGGAAAATTGTGTGAGTTCCATAATATCTCCACTCACAACACGAGTGAGTTTCGAGTAAAGAAGTCATGGGTGGTCGAGATGAAGGTTTCTGAATCACATGCACGCTATGAATCTGAGTCAGAACTCGATAAGGGGAATTAAAAAGGGAAGTATATTATTGATGTGAAGCCTAGTGCAATCGTTTCCACCACCAAGGTCCATAACGATGAGCCCGAAGATCCAGAGGAGGTTGAGAACCTCTTCCACTCATAGATGTGGGTGAAGGTCTCTCTATTGCAATTCAATGTCGATGGCAGGATCCAAAAGAACCTCATTTCAGAAGAGGTTGTGAAGTGGCAAGGCCTACCTACCACATCACACCTGAAGTCATACAACATCGGGTGGATTCTCCAAGGATGAGATCTCCACGTCAACCAAAAATGTCGCCTCCCCTACAACATCAAGCCCTTCACGGATGAGGTACTATGTGTTGTCGCTCCTATCAAAGTTTTTGATGTATTATTAGGCCAACCATACTTATGGAAGCAACATCTTTTGTATGAATCTAGGCCTCGTAGAGTTATAATTACTTTGGGCACTAAGTTGTACAAGATACTAGTGGTAGTAAAATATACTGCCATATCTCTAATCACTGCGAAGAAGTGGAGTAAGATCATCTCCAAGACCGGGAAATTTGTTTTCCTTATGATTTCCCCTTAGGTCTAGAGGAATAATGTGGCCACGGCCTCTCGAAAGGGATCCTATGCACGTTCATCAACCGATGTACAAGGTCATGGTGGATCACATGGACATGTTCACCTCTCTCACAGGGGTACCTCTACACTGCCAGGTCAAGAAATCCATCAAGTTTACCCCAAGTGCGCCGCTACCCAATGGAAAGATTTATCGACATTCTATTATGGAGAATGATGAAATCAAGAGGAAGATTCAGGAGCTGCAACACGAAGGGCACATTATGTTAAGTTCATCGCCCTGTGGGAGCCTAATCGTGTTGATATGAAATAAGGACGATACCTGGAAACTCTGTATTGACTACCAGGCATTGAATAATATCACTGTCCATAATAGGTATATGATTCCATGGATTGATGACCTATTAGACCAACTCAAGGAGGTCAAATATTTTAGCAAGATTGAATTCAAGCCCGGTTATCTCCATGGACCAATCGAACCCTCCAATGTATGGAAGACTACCTTCAAATCCAAGGAGGGCCTTTTTGAATGGTTGGTAATGCCTTTCAAGTTGAAAAATGCTCTTGCAACCTTCATTAGGCTGATGGACGACATCTTGGGACCTTTCAACAACTAACTTTTGGTGGTGTATTTGGATAACATCCTAGTATTTAGCCAAAGTTGGGAAGAGAACCTCCACCACATTCGATGAGTCCTCCAAACACTACGGAAACATAATTTGTGTGCCAATTTGGAGAAATGAACTTTTGGCATGACTCAGGTTCAATATCTAGGATACATCATTAATGAGTGGGGTGTGCGTATGGATCCAAACAAGATATAGGTCATTTAGGATTAGCCAACCCCAATTTCTCTAACAAAGATCTACATCTTTCTGGGTCTTGCAAAATTCTAAACAATGTTACCGATGAAATAGGTAACC
>CM076580.1:191682326-191848165 GCA_034641835.2 Pinus albicaulis
TTTGTCAGCAAACCATTTCAATGGCGTTTCTTTTTCTTTCAACTATGTTGAATTTAGTTTTTAGTTATATTTTTAATGTTGGAGAAAATAACTATTTATTTCATGTGTAATTAGATTAGTGATTTCATGTGTTAGGGTTGTGGATTCAGACATTGAAACAACACCATTATATTTCAAATTTAAAAATGATGGTTTGAGTCCTAGGTAGCTTAGAATCCTACTTGTTTTCAAAATAAGGATGCACTCCCATTTGATTCTCACTGATAGGTTGTAATCATGAGGCTCTCGCTAAAGAGTGGACCTTCGCAAAATCTTGTGACGTCTTGTCACAAACAAAACCATCAAACTGAAAACACATCATTTTTCTCCTTCAAAGAAAAAAAAATTCACATCATGTGAATATGTCCATGTACTCTTACATATTAGTGTACAAAACCATCAACCAAACACAAGTTGACAAAACATGCCTTTTCAAACAACTGACTCTTAAGTCAAATAATAGAGCTCATGTACAAATTTCCATATTTGTTGCATTTAAGTGTGTCTAACATAACTCTACTTTCAACATCTTGCTTCATGCAACATGCACCATACTTTGAATTTGCAAATACCTGAATTCTCCACCCCCATTAAAATGACCCTACAAGTTGATTCTTTCAGTTTTTTCACTCTATAAGCATCAACGTACGATTATGCATGATGGAGAATCTCTAGCGCTTTCCCTTGTTAATATATTTAACAAGGGAAAACACTAGATATTCTCCATCATGCATAATCGTACGTTGGATTTGGTGATAATTGTCTCCATATTTTGGCTTTCTGACCCGCAAAACATAATTATTTTAGAAGGGAGGGAAGGAGGGATGATCACATTGACTTGCTTGATGACCTGTCTATGAATATTAACTACCTCAAGAATTATTTTTTTGCGTAGGGAAAGAGACACATTCCCATGTCTAGTTCTTTGATATTGTTAATGCCTCTAGTGTTTACTTCTACAAGTTCTATAGGCAGAGTCTGTAAAGGGCCAGGTAGCCTCTGGATCTTATCTTTTATGAAAGGTGACATATCTAGTAAATGCCCCTGCAGTCAATCTCTGGAATGGATCTAAATAGAAGTTCTTCATTTTTTAATATTCGTAAAACACAACAACTTTAAGGTAAACTATGTACATGTTCCATTCATCATGAACACAAACCTCACAAGCCTCCTTGGCTTTGGAGCATTTTCCATGTTTTCCATAACTAAGACCCAAATAATTAGGCCCTTCTTGAAGAACATTTGGCTCAACTATGCCTTGTACATGCTTGCCTTTAAAACCCTTTACTTTCATAGCACATTTTCATCAAAAATTTGGACCTTGTTCCTCTAATGTCTCTAATGTCTCTCAAAAGCATGTACACATTCATTTTCAGAGGAAATTGAAGGTACTCTAATGTCTCTAATGTCTCTCAAAATCACGTACACATTCATTTTCAGAGGAAATTGAAGTTAGAAACCAATAGCTAATTCTTCTAACTAACCTTGACTAAAATGAGCTAAATTGTACTTTGATACGAACTTGATTTAAATTGTCCACCCCACATTAGGCACCAATGATTATAACCTTTAATGGGCTAGCACTGGTTTGTAATCATCATCTCAAAATGACCTAGTAGATGAAAAATTATCATGTTTGTAATCATCGTTTCACACCATCTACATATGACCCTTCTACACATTATATGATTTAATTTATGGTAGGTCATCCCTTATATCTAGACCATGATTGATTGTGACATTAGGTGAATAAAGGAAATTTGATAAGGAAAGGATCAGTATAAGTTTGTCCTCCTCCACGCACTCCATATCCAGTGATTGCCTATTTTTTCTCTTCCAACATTTTATTTTGGAAATTCATTTTGGTAGTTAATTTTACTAATAGTCACAACACACCTGGAAGTCAAAGAAATTGTTATATATATACACTACTAAACTCAATTAACATTGTTTGTTATTGGACTTTACAATAACAAACAACGTAGAGTTCATTAATGTAGTAGTGTATATGATAATTATATTTATAGTGGTGTGGCTATCGATAAAATTAGCTGCTAATGAATTTCGAGAATAGAAAGTTGGAAGTGGAAAATTGAGAAATCACTAGCTATGGGGCAGATGGAGGAGGACAAGCTAGAAACTATCTTCTGCTTATAAATACATATTTTATTCACCTGTTGTCACAATAATTCATGGGATAGGTAGAGAGGATGACATTTCAAAAATTCATGCATATAATATGTAGAAGGGGTCATGTATGAGATGGTGTGAAGTGATGATGATTGACATGGTAAATTTTCATCTGCCAAGTCATTTTTAGATGATGATGACAAACCGATATTGGCCATTTTAAGGTTATAATCATTAACAAGAAATATGGGGAAGGAAATTCAAAGTGCCAAATTCTAAGGAACAAGCCATATTTGCTTCTCAAAAACTTTATTTGATATATTCTTAAAAAACCAAGTACAAATTTTAGTAATCCCAGAATCATGCTTTACATAAGGTAAAATTGGGGAACTCATGACTTGTACTATAGATAAAAAAACATTTACACTTACCAAAAAATATATGATAAAAATTGACAAACTACAATTAAGCTTAAGCTTAAGGGGATATAATCATTCTTGCCTTCCATATAGATAATGAAAATTATTGTTCTAAGTCTCATGTTGCTTCTCATGTTATTTTATAAACCTTGGTTGGAAAGAAAAATAGGAGGGCTGAAATGTAAGAAATATAGAACATACTGGATTTAACAGCCCCAAACTGGATTTTACTCTGAGGTATTGATTTTTTTGAAATCTATTTTGTGAATGTCGACCAATAGATATATATCATGGAGGATGAAAGACGAAGATCAGCCGAATCCCATATGGAGGCTCAGGGATCGGAGGATGTTCACGGTATTTAAATATAATCTTAAATCTCCATACATGTGTGTACATATGGAAGTGATTTTTTTATTAACTTTGTGAGTGAAATTAGTTGTTAATAAGTTTCATATTTTAATTTTTAGGAGGCAAGAGGAGAAGGCTTTCTACTCCATCCATGGAGCGTGGCCAAGGTTCAACTGATCGAGGTAGCAGGGTGCGGGAAGGGGGTGATATTTATTCCCCCGAAGGCTAGCAATCAACGGCTACTGGTTCTCAACAGGGTCACTGTGGGTCTGGTTCTCAGCAGCATCATTCTGGGGTTGGTTCTCAGCAGGGTCAAGTTGGAGATGATGTTAACCAACAACATCAAGGTTACCATCAATTTCAATATTTTTTCATTAAATTTGTACGAATTTTTTTACACACGTTTTTTCTAATATACAAAATTTTATATATATTGATGCAGAGGCTGAAAATGTTAGAGCCAGTGGTCAAAAAAGATGCAGGGCAGTGCACTACATTGAAGAAGAAGGCTGTCAACCTAGCACAACTTATCCGGCTGAGATTACTGATATACCATGGGAACCGAACATGGCGGAATGCACCTTACAAAGGTGTCAAAGCCTTTATGCAAAATTGCAAAGAGATCTCCAAGATTTTTCTCTACCTGCTGAGAGTAGACAAAGCCTAGAAATAGTTACACATTCATTGAGTGAAATGGTAAAAGTGTACAAAGATTTGGGGCCAACGACTGATTCGTTTGTAGAAGTGATGAGAAAGAGAAGAGAAACAGTGATAGGTCCCGATAAATGGCAGGACATAAAAAAAAGAGTTTCAAGAGCGCAGGCTAAGTCAATGTTTAATTATAAGGAAGGGCCAAAAAGAAAGATGTTGAAGGTGCAGTATTTCAAGCACCTAGATAAAGCACAATATTTGTATAGTCGACATCTTGCGGCCTTTGGAAGGCTTCCATGGAACGATGAGGTTCCTCTTTATTTTGCACAAATGTTTTATGCAGAATTTTTTTTGGATATGAAACCAGACTACAATGACCTTCCTTCAGAATTTTTTGGCCCGGGGAGAGGTTGATTATATCAACGTAAGGGCGCTAAGCGAGATGTGGAGTTGCCTCGCCCTGAGCCGCCATTGGTGAGTCAACCGTTTCGAGTCGAAACCCTGCGATCAGAGATGGATGCGACTTCTCAAATAAGTCATGAAGCAAGAGATGTTATGATCGACAATGTTCATAGCGGATTGAGTGGAGTCGATATTTGTTTAAATCGACAAAGAGCACGTGAAAATGCACGTGTCAATTTTGTTTATCGTACAGATGAGGAGATTTACAACATGAATGTTGAAGATCTCCGAACATATGCAATAAATTGTCGCAATGGTCTGCAAGACCTAATTTTTCATGAGGAAGAGGGCACCAGACCGGTATGTGTTAGTGACCTTAGGGTTTGAAATTATTTTTACATATACATGTGTACAATTTGTAATAAATACATGTGTATGTACATGTATACATTTATTTGTATGTGTACATTAATCTAAAAAAAATGTATGATTATATGTTAAAACACCATTTGCAGTTCTCAGGCATGATGCGTGATGAAAATTTTAATATTACGTTCGGGACCTCCGGTTCAAACAATGCAGATGGGTCTGACCATCATGATATGTTGGCACATGTATGTTAGTGTTTTTTAAGTGACTCTAAAATAAATAATTGTTGCCACACATGTACATGTATGTATATATATAATTTGATAAAATGTTTTAACAGGTACCGATTCCGTCCGATGTTTTTGGGATGGCGGTACCTTCTTCTTCCTTAGGAGATATACCTTCTACTTCATTGGGAGATGTACAAGTATGGACAATTTTTCACAAGTTCAAAATTTATGTTACCTCAAAAAGTTCCATTAAAAATTGAGATATACAGAGAGAGATCTATATTTTGAGTTATTTAAAATTTTTTGAATTTAGGTTTGTATAGGAGATTTTTTTAATCCGAGGACTTTAGCGACGGAGATAGGAACATCCACAGCATTTGAAGAAGTTGTCTTTAGTTCTTTTTTTTAATATTATTGTTCAAATAAGTTTATATATGTACACGTGCATTTTCATTTGAAATTTTTTAATTTATATAAATTATTTATGTATATATATATATATTTATATTTAACTGTACATGTATATTGTACAGGTTACCACTGGAGATGTTTCTATGGCAGATCCTGTTCATCAAATGGAGAGGCAACCTTACGAGGTATTGCGTGATTTTTTTGTTATATTTTTTTTTTACATGAAGTTCTAGATATATATATTCTCATCCATTTTTAAAACTTCAAATTTTAATGTTCAAGTACATGTGCATTGTGTATGTAGGTTTCCTATTTGCAGGATAGGGAGCTAACCGAGACCCATAGGCTAGATCCTCCATTTGATGGACAAGATATACAGTAGATTTGATTTTATTTCAAAATTTAGATGGTTTTAAAATTTGTTAAACTTGATACAGTTTGATACTTGAGTGAGATTTACAATTTTTGGACATATTTTATTACAATATGTTTTTTGGACATATTTTTTGACATATGTTAAATGTTTTTGTTGGATAGTTGAATTATAATTGGCATGGCATGTGATATTTAATGTTAAATGTTTTTGTTAGATAGTTGAATTATAATTGGCATGGCATGTGATATTTAATGTTAAATGTTTTTGTTAGATATTTGAATTATAATTGGCATGGCATTTGAAGTTTTTAAAACTACATGAATGATGGAATGTGAACCTACATTTGCACATGTGGTAAATTGAAATGTTACTTGTAACAAGACAATCCCCATTGATTTCATTACATTATATATGTTGATTTCTGATTTGATATAATTGTATACATATGATGGTACATTACTTGTAAAGTCATTGGATTAATAACTTGTTCATTGATTTCAGTTTTCTTTGGATGGTTTTAGTACTTTTGGCATGTGAATGTGAAGTAATGTTGTCATTGAATTACATTTGACATTTGATATTTAATGTTAAATATTTTTGTTGGATAGTTGAATTATAATTGGCAGGGCATGTGATATTTAATGTTAAATGTTTTTGTTGGATAGTTGAATTATAATTCTAATGGTATCTGAAGTTTTTAAAACTACATGAATGATAGAATGTGAACCTACTTTTGCACATGTGGTAAATTGAAATGTTACTTGTAACAAAACAATCCCCATTGATTTCATTATGTAGTATATGTTGATTTCCGATTTGATATAATTGCATGTATGATGG
This sequence comes from Pinus albicaulis, assembly GCA_034641835.2. Lineage (NCBI taxonomy): Eukaryota > Viridiplantae > Streptophyta > Pinopsida > Pinales > Pinaceae > Pinus > Pinus albicaulis. Next base: position 191,688,545 of record CM076580.1, read on the forward strand.
TACATTACTTGTAAAGTCATTGGATTAATAGTGTTCATTGATTTCAGTGTAAGCGCAAAAAATTATTGACAATGTAGAATGATTTTTGTGTTACAATAATTAAACCTAATAATATTGGAGAGCAAGAGAGACTTGAGGTATGGTGTTTACTACAAGAGTTTGAGCTAAATATTTAAATGGTTTATCTATCTTTCATAAAATAGTTTAAGATTGATCACAAGAATTAAGAGAATGTCTCGGTCCATCATTGGTATGGTCCATCATAGAATGATCATCCATGTCAATGACTCTTAAGTTTATATTTCCAAACCATGACCCTACTCTCACATGTGTGCTTTTCATGACACCAGTCGTGCTACTTTTATCCTTGAGTTGACTGCCTTGAAAGCACTCAACTCTTTCTCGATGCTAGCCTTCCTCTTTCTAAGAGATGAAGCTGCCTTTCGACTTAGGAAGCCATGGGTAGCCCCGTGTCTATCAAAGCAGAGAAATTTTTCCCATGTACGGTTGTAGACATGAATCTCAAGTCCAAGGAACTTTCATCATCATTCCTCCTCCTTGTCTTGCGCCTTACTTTCGCAATCTTCTTCAACATTTCCTCTTCCAATATGTTTTTCGAACTAGCCCTTGGCTTAACAGTGCTTTTCACATATCTCTTCTCATGAAGCTCCATATAACAATTTGATCCTGGGCTTGCTTGAATTGGTTCAAGCTCTTTCTTTTTCGAATTCTGTCTAATTGCTTCAATACGACATATATTGACTCCTTCCAAACGAAGTGCACCAATCCTCTTAGTGTGGTCGTCTTCTTTTCCAAGTGTGCCAACACATGCATTTTCTTTCTTCAAACTAATAGGTTTCGGATCAAGAAAGTCCCTCTTGATCTTATCTTCCATGTTCTTGACTTTACCCTGCAACGTGGTGCTTATTTCCTTCAAGTGAGCCCTTTCCATAAAGAGTTCCTGAAGTCTTTGTTCACCTTTTCGTATCTCCATGTCAAGCTTTTCAATTTCAGCAGTTTGTCTAGAAAGTCCATCCTTGGAATTTCTTGCGTGAAAAACCAAGTAGGTTGAACCAACGTTGGTCTAGTGCATTGGAATTCATTAAAGAATTGGTCATTGGCGCTGCTTCAAGCTAGGAGTGAGCATCGCCACCAACCTACATTGAATATTTTACACTCCCTAGGGTGAATGATACTTTAAATTGATTGACAGTCTAAGACTTTCGAATTTTTCCGAATGCCAAATGATCTTACAAAGTTAGTATTTATAATATTCTAGTAGTTCATTCGGTGACAACTTTTACCGAAAACTTGAAACGACTTTGGCGTGTGATATTTAATTTGTTAAATGTTTTTGTTGCATTGTTGAATTATAATTGGCATGGCTTAACAGTGCTTTTCACATATCTCTTCTCATGAAGCTCCATAGAACAATTCGATCCTAGGTCTGCTTGAATTGGTTCAAGCTCTTTCCTTTTCGAATTTTGTCTAATCGCTCCAATACGACATATATTGACTCCTTCCAAACGAAGTGCACCAATCCTCTTAGTGTGGTCGTATTTTTTTCCAAGTGTGCCAACACATGCATTTTCTTTCTTCAAACCAATAGGTTTCGGATCAAGAAAGTCCCTCTTGATCTTATCTTCCATGTTCTTGACTTTAGCTTGCAACGTGGTGCTTCTTTCCTTCAAGTGAGCACTTTCCATAAAGAGTTCCTGAAGTCTTTGTTCACCTTGTCGTATCTCCATGTCAAGCTTTTCAATTTCAGCAGTTTGTCTAGAAATTCCATCCTTGGAATTTCTTGGGTGAGAAACCAAGTAGGTTGAACCAACTTTGGTCTAGTGCATTGGAATTCATTAAAGAATTGGTCATTGGTGCTGCTTCAAGCTAGGAGTGAGCATCGTCACCAACCTACATTGAATATTTTACACTCCCTAGGGTGAATGATACTTTAAATTGATTGACAGTCTAAGACTTTCGAATTTTTCCGAATGCCAAATGATCTTACAAAGTATTTATAATATCCTAGTAGGTCATTCGGTGACAACTTTTACCGAAAACTTGAAACTACTTTGGCGTGTGATATTTAATTTGTTAAATGTTTTTTTTTTATTGTTGAATTATAATTGGCATGGCATGTGAAGTTTTTAAAACTCCAGTTTTGGATGGTTTCAATCTACATTTTGCATGTGATATTTAATGAACTTTAAATGTTAAATGTTTTAATGATGCACAATATATAATCAAAAGGGTTTTAAAACGTAAAGTTTTGGATGGTTTCAATTTACAACTTAAAGTTTTGGATGGTTTCAACCTACATTTGCACATATGGTAAATTGAAATTATGTTACTTGTAACAAGACAATCCCCATTGATTTCATTGTATATGTTGATTTTTAATTTGATATAATTGCATGTGTGATGGTACATTACTTGTAAAGACATTGGATTAATAGTGTTCATTGATTTTAGTCTAAGCGCAAAAAATTATTGACAACGTAGAACGATTTTTGTGTTATAATAATTAAACCTAATAATATTGGAGAGCAAGAGAGATGAGGTATGGTGTTTACTACAAGAGTTCGAGCAAGTCATTCGGTGACAACTTTTATTGGAAACTTGAAACAAAGAGAATCTATCTTTGGCTAGGACATCATGTAAGATGCTTGACATAAACAGTAAAATTGTACTTAAAAGCCGAGATTCGGGCAAGTGGGGACAACCACTTGTTATCTTGTCCCTTGGAGGCTAGGCCATATGGGGACCGAATCCGACTTTACAAAATAAAGTGAAATAATTTGTACCATATGGTCGGAGAACATATACAAGAACAATTAATATACAAGAACAATTAATTTCATTCTAGAATATATATATTCAATACATATTTAACATTTTTAATCAATGCACATGTATAGAAAAACTACTTTCAGTGGATACTAGAGCACGTGCTTGTACCCAAACAATTTGTAACATCTGCAAACCACAAATAACATAAGCAGTTCAATTTTTAGTTGAGTACTGAAAGGTTTAAAAGATAATAAATTGTTGTCCTGACACTTCACTCAAAAAAATTCTAATGGAATTCCATCCTCAATAATCCGTTCATGATCGGATTTTGACATTTTCCATTTCTTATTTTTTGATTTTTTCTTTGATTGAACTTCTATCAACTTTATGCGTGCTGCACACACCAAGTGACTATATTGACAACTTATGGAATCAGGTTCATAGTCTTCGAAGTAAACAAAGTCTCCACTTTGACGAGTTTGTTTGAAAAAATAACCTTTCAGTATAATAGACCCTTTGTCATACTGAAATTCGTGATCATTATAGTCTTGTAATAATTTCATTTTTTGTTTAGTGCAACGCATCAAATAATACTTCACATTTTCATCGTTGTCAATAGGTGCAATTACAGCAAAAACATCTCCTGCACAATAAAATAAATTTAACATTTAATATATGCATATTTAAATTTATTTGTAGATCTTTAAATCATTAAAAAGTAATTCAAATGTTACCTTCTCTAACAAGATCAAAAACTCGATCACCATCGGATGATATTGTAGTTTCATCTGATTCCATTTCTTCAAACATTGCAACAGACATTTTTCCCTTTGTATTTAGCTCTATATGTTTCCAATCGTTCACATACATTTTGTTTTCACAGACGTCATTGGATTTTGTGTTGTCTATGCAAACATCACAAAAGCAAGAATATTTTCTTTTATCCAATGCAAACACATTTGTGGACAATTTTGTTTGAATTGAATGCAATTTTCGAGTCCCTTTTATTGTTCCAACTTCATTTCCAATTGATCTATTTATGTCTCCGATTCCAATATGCCAGAAAAACCTTTATATGGAAAATTAGAAAGAATTTGTAAATATGATATCAAAATACAATTAAAAATAATCATTGCATGATAAATGTACAATGTTTAAAATTAGATTACCAATATAAATTAAATTGAATGTACCTTCGCACTTCTCTTGATGGGTTAATCTCATGGCTTAGAGCAGTTTTGCACCATTGAACAACTTCTTCAGCGTTCACAAGTCGGCGTGCAAGGTGGTTCATTTGATATCTTCGAAGTACTCGTTTTATGCATGCTCCTGCACCGTCATGTTCTCCTTTTCCATGGCCAGTCTCAAAGAAATTCCAACAATGTTTAATGGAGGTTTTCTTATGAAGATGACACAACCAAAAAAATGATCGTGCAGATTTGAATTGACCTGCGCATCCGTCTGACCATATCCAATGTTCATTGAATGTTATTCCACGATTTTTCAATGAATCATAAATTCTTCCAAAACACTGTTGTACAAAACATGTATCATGTGTACGATCGTCACTGATATAAAAGTGATATTCTTTAATGATATGTCGATTTTCACTCGTGCTTTCTATATGATCAACATTTTGTTCAACATGTCTATATAGAATATGGACGAGCATGGAGACTTGGTCAGAGTGATAGTATTCACTCTGAATTTCTTTTTGTGGAACAAATGTGTAGTTTTCTGCAAAATCAATCACCGACAAAATGGTTCCTGGTGGAAAAACTTCACGAGATTTTTTGAATTGCAAGTCTTGCCATCGAGCTCTATGGGAATGCTTGGTGTATTTGTAAATTTCTGCTTCAAACTTTCTCAAAAAGTCTATTAGAAAAATTTCTTCTTCTCGTAATTCGATTCTTTTAACACTATCTGCACCTTGAATCGATGTACTGATATATTCATATCTCTTCCATTTCACTTTCATGTTGGACAATGATTGATCATTTATATCAATACGACATTTGTTTTGAAATTTAGTCAAATTTCCACAATCATCACATTTTTTACCACCAACACATTTCTTTTTGTAAAATAGTTCATCGTTTTCTCTTTCACATAGAATTTGAGATATGAATTCACGGATAGTGGAAGGAGGAGGTGAATCCTTCCATAATGTTCTACCGAAATCAAGGAATGTGTCATAATATAACTCAAATTCCACATGATAACGGCAACAACAAGTGTCGCGTACGGGGATAGGTTTTACATACCATGGTTTTTGTTGAACAAAAGCACTGAGTGAAACATGAATTTGACGATTCTCTTCTTTGAACTTGTTTTGAATAACTCTATTTGAGTGGTTTCCAAGAGATGTTTTTCATGTTCTTCGTTTTGATTTCGTGCTATTCTTCTTCGCATCACATGTCTTGCAGTGGGTGAAACACGCGAATTGTTCTTCCAATATTCATATATTATTTTTTTAACATCTTCTCCCAGTCTATCTTTGTATGGTTGCCTACAAATAGCTCTCCAACAAGCGAGTTCATCATTTACGTCTATTTGCAGTCGAAATTTTCGATGTTTGTGCAGAGTTTTTCGCGAGGTTCCCAGTGCTTGTGCCATAGATGTTAGATTCAAACGATTCTCTTGAGTACTTGGTGAAACCATTGCCATCTGTATTCCTCTACGTATATTTGAAACATCTTTATCTCTAGATCTCTTAATTAACTTTATAGCACTACTCATATTTTTTATTACCTCTTCTTTCATTTTTTTATCTTTGGTTGATTTTTGAATACCCAATAGTGTCGTCGCTTCTTTTAATTTCCTTGATGATAGGAGACCTTTCAACATTTGAGATTGAACTATCACTTGCTCATTTTTGAAATACTTTTCAAAAATTCTATCGACATGATATCGTATCACATGGTCAGGTTTTTTATCTCCATATGTGTGAGTGTCGACATTTTCTAACATCTCATTATCGATAGTGATTTCATCTGTACATATTCGAAAAATAGTACATATTCAATAAATAACTAAATTAATAAATATGTCAATAAATATTAGGAAAATTTTAAATATATCAATAGATCATAATATTTACATTTACATACCCGATTCAATTTCTGCTTGAGGTTGATTTTCTTCTTCAATATTTTGAGGAGTATTTCTGTCTGTTTACATTAAACAAAATATTTTTCAAACTAGTTCATCAAATAAAAATTAAGCTTCACATTCTACATTGGGAAAACTTTCAAAATATATCAATAGATCATAATATTTACATTTACATACCTGCTTCAATTTCTGCTTGAGGTTGATTTTCTTCTTCAATATTTTGAGGAATATCTCTGTCTGTTTACATCAAACAAAATATTTTTCAAACTAGTTCATCAAATAAAAATTAAGCTTCATATTTTACATTAGGAAAATTTTAAATATATATCAATATATCATGTAATATTTACATTTACATACCTTCTTCAATTTCTGCTTGAGGTTGATTTTCCTCTTCAATATTTGAGAGAGCTTCTAACTTTCTTTTGCGATATTGTCTCGTCTCTTCTCTACGTTCTTCAAGCTTTCTTTTTTGATCATATTTTCTCACACAAGTTCTTCGATTTCCCATGATAATAGGGTATGAGGTTCAAAAATTTTCCTTTAAAAAATTAGACAATAACTCAATTACAAACAATATCACAAAAGATTTAATTAAAAAAAATCTTTTCTAAAAAATACGTAATCCTTGATCCAAAACACGTACATACCTCTAAGAAAAATCACACCGCCTCTAAAATGTGAAGAAAAATTTTTGAACAAAGAAGCTCAAAAGATTTATTTCAACACAAAACACTTACATACCTCCAAGAAAAATCACGTCGCCTCCAAAAAAATGTCTTCCCAAAAAGTTCTTTAAACTCAAACTTTGAACCTCCAAGAAAAATCACGCCGCCTCCAGAAAATGTCCTCCAAAAAAATTTTTTAAACCCAAACTTTGAAGAAAAGTTTTTGAATTCAAACCAAGTTGTAAAATGAAATGAAGTGCGAAATGTGCGAAAATTGTGAATCATTTCGCGGAAATTTATATTGACGCGAAATATGTGTTTTGTAGGGGGCTCCACAAAAATTTCCGGCCGACGGAGAATTGCACAATAGTTCGGCCGAACTTTTGATAAGAAGTTCGGCCGAACTATTAAGACGTTAGTTTTAGCGGCTCGTAAGCGGAAAACATAGTTCGGCCGAACTTTCACTAATAGTTCGGCCGAACTAACGCGTCACCAATTACGCAAAACCAAGCTCTGAAAACGGTTCTGCAACTTTGGACTGATTAAACTCCATGAAAACTTGTTAATTAACTGTCGGAACCAAGACAAGCATTTTCAGAATTGAATCTATTTTCAGGAAATATAAATTTTATGTAATTTCGTAAACGTTTATTAATTTTAATTATTTTTCTAATAAAATGAGTGCAAACAATTTTTGAGGGTCATCGTGATTCAGTGAAATCAAAATTTTGTGTCTCCCAAAATACATTGTAAAAAAAATTGAAAAAATTATGGAGCATTACATTGGTCCGTTGAATCTAATGGGTAGCTTTTAGATTTTTAGTTTATAACTTATATCGTAAGAAATTTGTTGCCACGCGAAACATATCAAAAATACGTAGTTTTTCGTATTGGACCAGTTCAAAAAATTCTAGTAATTATGATATGCATCCATTGGCTTTGTAAATATGACGAAACCAAAGTAGACTCTGTCTAGATTGTTGTAACACATTTTGTTTTTTCAAAAACAAGAATTTTCAATGAATACACCGTTGCCACATAACATGACTACTTATGAATTCTTTGATTGTTAAGAAACACACACTCAAAAAAACGCTAAGTTGACATATCAAATCTGCATAAAAAAATTTCAAAAAATAAGTAATAGAAAGCTAACAAAATTTCTCACAACTTTTATTTTTACCGCAAAATGAAATTCTACACAGAAAAATTGTTATAGTTTGCAGAAAGTTGAAGAACCGAAAAAAATGAAAAAAATTTCTCAAAAAAGGGCAAAAAGTGTAACCCAGCTTCACATTTTCCCCCAAGATAAATGCATGTTCTTGTGCACTCAATGGAAAACAAACTTGGGAGAATTGAATCCCATCTCTCTATACCCCATAATCCAAATAATTATTCAGAAGTTAATGGCGAGACCATCCCTATTGAAGCCTCTATATTTGAAAAATATTAAATGGTTTTTATGTTATCTGCTTTTTAATTTCTTAATCTTATACTTTTTGTTTTCCAACTCAAGAATAGCCCCAAACATTATGTGTTTTAGAGAGACTTTCCAAATATTTAGCTTAAACTTAATGAACTTTTGATTTATTTATTATAGAAAATAAATTTTTTTGTGTAGCCTAGTTTACCTAATAACTTAAGCTAGAACATATTTCAAAATATTTTAATGTAGATTGATAATTTCCAACAATAAAAAAAAGTATTATCTATAAATGATAAAATATAAAATTCCAAAAAATGTTATAATAAAATAAAGTAAAATTAAAATAAAGTGATATTTGAAATGTGAAATATTTGATATTAAAGCACGAGACCACATGCCGAATAATATTTGAAATGTGAACTGTTTGATATCAAAGCATGAGACACTACTACATGTAGGGGGGTTTTAAGACAATATATAAGCCATTTTTTGAGTCAATTTTCTTAACTTGAGACAAAAGGAAACTTGGGTATTGTCTTAAATATTGTCTTTAAGTGAGTGTCTCAAATTATTGTCTTCGAAAATTATCTCTATAAAGACAATATAGAAGATAGGAATTATTCTCTTAAGATAAAAATTATTTTGTCTCTCTAAAGATGATGTGAAAAAATATATTAAAAAATAAACAAATTATTTTAAATTTTCTTTTAAGGTGGTTTCAACATTCAAAGTTCCCAAAAAGTGATTTTAATTAACTTGAAGTTATGTTCTTTATGGAAAAATAGAGAACAAATTCCAATATTGTTTTAAGGTAAGAGAAAACTCTTTTTAAATCTCAATCAAAAAACAATTTCCAAAACTCAAAAATTATGGAAGGCAACCTTGAAAATGATAAGGCATCACACTTATATTTGTTGAAAATACATTCATGTAATTGAATTCGAACATGAAATATTGCCAATTGGAACTTCTTTTCATGACATATTATGAGGAAAAAGAAAAATTTTCAATTTTTTATCCATCATACAATAGTCTTCACTCTCTCAAATATAAATCCAAACCATTTAACCACATTAAATGGTGGAAAATTAAATTCATATCACATGGTTAGCTCCACAATTTCAATACCCTTCATATAATTGGAGTTTTCTTTCTTGATAACAAAAAATTATAAGAATGTATATGCATTTGAATATATAATTTATTGAAAATTTCAGATTGATAACGGTTTTACAAGGGTCTATGATAAAAAATAAGAAAAGGAAAATTATCGTAGGTCCACAGATGTAGGAAAATTCTTAATCTATACGTGACATGCAAATTTTTCGCCTCCATTATTGGCTTTCAAAATTTCACCTTTGCTTTATCTACCCATATCCCATGTTTATGTGCAACATGTACAATAACAATTATTGGTGTGAAATAATCCCTATTTTTTTACTGCCAACAATTCATCATCCCATGCCACAATCTCTATCTTTGACAAGTCCACAGAAGGAACTGATTGGTAGCAATCTAAAACCATTACCTAAAATACTTAGGTTGCACAAAAAATCCCAATATAGATGAACTTTTCAAGTTCAAGCTACACAATGCTTTCCACAACATCATGTGGGTTTTCTCTGATAGATTTAATAAGTCTTGATGCTCATGAAATGGGGGTATGTTGAAATGGAATTGGTGGTGTTTGTTCTGAAATAGTTCTTCCCAAATCTCAATCAATAAGTCCACTTGGTACTCCAAAAAGGTTTTCTCCAACCTCACCATAGATGCAATCCTCATTATTTCCTCCGTGTACCTCTTTTCAGTTCCGAGTAGTTTTTTGGATTTAAGTTGTATGAATAGAAGGTGTGCTTACATTGTTTATTGCAGAAGCACATGTATTAAGATCAACAAAATTAACTCCATTTACTTCATCTTGATGCAATCCATCCACGCTAGGATAAATCAAGTATATCAATACAATATTATTACAACATTATTAGCATGAATAATTATCCATTATCCACATCCTTAGAAAGGAAGAATTAGTTATTATATGGTCACATGATTATATTTGTACAAGACACTTATGACCTATGGAAGTTGAGGAGAATGATTTGGAACGAGACTATCAATTTATTTTGGGAAGAAAATATGCCATTCAAATAATTGAATTGCTAATGTAAAATACTAAAATTGTAGTCCCTATATTATTAGCTTTAATCGAAAGGAACTATCTTTGCAGGACTCTTACAACTAGAGGTACTACCTAGTGATATATTTGGAAGGCCACTCAACAAGGTACTACGGGGAAATTGATCAAAGGAAGTCGCCAATGTATGTATATTTGTTGTTGTTGCTCCTTTACTTGATGGTGATTACTGAGTGATGACTAGGAGAAATTTAAACCCAAAATCTGCAATTACTCCTAGTGGACAACAACATGTTGAGTTGATTGAGATTATAGTTGGGCTTGTTTTATCGATTGTAACAAGTAATTTTTTGGTTTGAAAAGAAGTACTTGTTCAATCTCCAAGTGCGTGGATGGAAGAGGGAAATGGAACCTGGTTTGTTGGAACATATTCAAGTATTGAGCTTGTGCACTAGCCATGCTTACTGAGCGACTATTAGCTTATATAGATCCACCTATTAAATTTGTAAAGGCTCCTAAATGCAAAGGAGTCCCTTGCATGCAAAGGAGGCCCCGTTCCTAATTTTTTACCCTTGACAAAAAGAGAAACATTACCTAGGTTGATAGTTATAATGCTGGTTGGGGGCACATATTTTCTAGTGGGAAACCAAAAACTTAGAAGATCATGTTGTACATATATGATTTAGAATTAAGAAAAAGTATATATTTAAGGAAACCTTAACATACACTCATGCCTAAATATCATGTAATAACTGGAAAAGTGAGTCCTACATTGAATATTTGTACATGAATGTTGACTAAAGGTGTTAGTTGTGCCTCTTGTTGTTGTGACTTTCAAAGAACATCCATGTAGGAAGATGTTTCTTTTTATTTAAAATTATAACCACTTATTGCATCCAGTACATTCCTTGTTATATTACGATAAAACCCTATTTAGATTTAATGATTTATAAGCCACACAATGTTTAAATAAAGATCTCATAACCCCTCTCTATGGTAAATTTAACCATGTCAGGACTACATTTCATTTAAGATGATTTTAAAGGGTAGAATCAAGTTTTATTACCTCCAATGTTCATCTAAGGTATCCCTAACTAATTTCAATCCTTCAAAAATGACTTACCATCTTTCCTTGAAAGGATTAGAAAATAAAATATAGGAAAATGTTTAGGTTTTTAAGGTTTTTTTATCAACACCAAGGTTACCAGTGACTAATCCATTTTGGGTGACGGAGTATTTATGACCAATTCAATAGATAATGAACAATTTTTTGGAGTAAGGTGGAAAACCTCTTGTTTTCACTTGTACAAACCGTAACAATTTTTTAGTGAGGGGATAAATTAACTAGGAAATGGACACTAGGGGATTTAATATGAATTTCAAGGAAGGTATGTTTAACATGCATAATTTTTTCAATAATTTTAATAAATAACTTTCGTTTAGGCATGGAACAAAGAAAACCCCTAGAAATAATTAAATACAAGTAAAAAAACTAAATTTTTGTAATGCAATTTATGAATTATGCTATGAAAAAACCTTCCTTCAATCCCAAAAATACATCTCCAAGACATAGTCCAATCTCCAATAGAAATATCACCATAAATATTACATTTCCATAATTAATGATTTCAATGAAATCTAATTCGATCTTTCAACAAGAGGAAATTAGAGTGATGACGAGAAATGCTATATATGTGAAGTTTACCACTCATAATGATTAGCATAAAATCCTATGACAAGTTTAATTTTGACTATGCATGAATCGAACCCAATAGCCCAAAATGAAAAAAAATTGACACAAAACACCACATGTGTGGGTTGAAACAATCATTTATCATGATTCCATTCCCTTTTAGGGCAACAAACACTGTGAAAATACATGGAATGGGAATTGTGGATGTCGAATCACCATAATAATATCTATGATTGAGGGGAAGCCCTCAACACATGCCTTAGAACACCTCTATGTGTGAAAAACCTACTCTAGGTTCTCTACGTCATCCTAAAATTATGATGTCGAACACACTCTCTCAAGTCCAACTTGTAATACAAGCACTTCCTTGTCATCTTGGGGATGACCATCATCATCTAGACTTTGGATCAATCCATGCTCATCAAAGAGTGTCAAGGAAATCCTAGAGGCATGTTAGGTCCATTGTTGACATCATCAATAATATCCAACACCAATAAAAGTGAAATTAACATTTCAACATTTGGTGATGTTTAGGTTTCAATAAAATATTGAAATCATGTAAGTGATCAATGCTCTTCTATAGAGGGGAAATGTTACATCTGCAAGGTTTTCACTACTCTCCAGAAGTGTAGTAAAACTAAGGGAAAATGTATAGTGTATTTATGGACTATCTGTGCCTACGTTATCTACTACTCCATGAGCTAGCTAGAAAACCATCTCAAACTCAAGTGAAAGTTACCAATCATTAAAGAAAATTACCATAGATGCAACATAGTGGACCATATTTAATTGTTAAGGGCATATTCAAACCGTGTTTAACTTATAATACATTAATATACTAAGTATTACAAAAAAACCTCCCTATATGTGAGGAAGGGATACTTTTTTAATGCTATTAGGTATAGCTTCCAACCCCTAAGGGGAACTGGAACTTCCAAGTCCAACCCTTTAATTCATATGTGTTTTTCATAGTGATGCAATAGAGAAGAAACACTTAATCTCTAGGTGTCATGGTCATGTGACAAAATAATGTAGGTCTGCCATCTTGAGTGCATAGATGTATAGAGGGAGAAATCATGGAGCCATGAGTTAAACCTTTCCCTAGCCTACTTTTTCCACCTCCCTAGTGTACCTTTTACTTCTTTTTATAATGATTTAATGATGATCATAACTGAGGTGTCTAACCTTGCTTTTAATGATACATCATTGATTTACTCCTTAACTATGTTTTGACTTCTCATCCATAGGTTTTGTGACATGAAAGGGTTCTTTATTATATGATGGAGCATCATGTGCTCATAAACCAAGTAATGACTAATGAGGGGGTTACCGCTCATGTTGGGGTTTTTTCCACATGTTAGTTATTGTCCCAACCATATTTTTCATTTTCACTTCTTTTTCATATCATTGTGGCTATTTTAGGGTTTTATCTTTCTTTTAGTTAGTCCTAACTCAAGGATGAGGTTATGATGGTCCAAATCCCAATGGACCATTTAAAAAAAAAATGTGAAGGATAAATATGACGTCATGGAAATAGTGAACAATGGTATATATGGAGTTTTTTATGGACACACTACTTCAATCTGATTTTTCCATGTGTGGCCCCTCCTATATCCCTAAGGCCTTAGAGGAGGTATCACTAGACTAGGTTCAAAAACTAACCCCCCTCGTAATGTTAAAGAATAATTTTACAATAGGAATTATATTGTGATGTTAGAATGCAAAAACAATTAACTAAAATAACATGATTGAAAAATGGTTAAACCCCATGCCAAGTGGTGATCCACCTTCCTTCAAGATGGTCAGAGATGTTTGACCAATGCAAATAGATAAGAAATGTAGCATATATATGCTGAGAAAATGTAGAGTTTCTCACACACTACCTATTTGAGATAAATATTATTCTTATATTGGATAATATTGTCAAGAATATTTGTTTAGTGTTATGAAACAAGCTCTAAAAATAGAAGAAAAGAGAGATCAACGCCTTATAAATAAGCCACTTAGAGGGGGAAACCTCCTTTACATTACATAAATGAACAATTCTTGGATGATACAAATAAAAATACCTCCTTATATATATATGAGTCCATGGGGTCACAATATAATCCTAGCCGACCTAACAATAATAATGTAAGGGAAAAATAATAACAATATTTGGGTTACAGGGATACAAAAATAATAATAAGGGGGTTACACTAACAACAATAAGGGACTACACTAGTAATATAGGGACCTAACATGCCTCTCTCCTTCAAAAAAGTGTTTTCCTCAATGCTTGAGTAGCTATGGATGATTTTTTTAAAAATTCACATCCTCCCATGTAGAATATTCAGTGGGTAAGTTCTTCTACTTAATGAGATACATTGAAATTGATCGATTTCGTACCTGTCGAGTTCTTGCTTCCATGACCACTTCAGGTTCCAATATGATTTTTCCTTCCTCATAAGTTCTGGAAATATTATTTGAACTGGAATTTTGTCACCTATAACCTTCTTTAATCATGAAACATGGAAAACTGGATGCACTCGCGAAGAAGCAGGAAGCTCCAATTTGTATGCCATAGTACCAATCTTTTGTAGCACCTTATAAGGACCATAGTACTTTTTTGATAATTTATTATCCTTCTTAGCTTGCCTTAGGGACATTTGTTTGTATGTTTGTAGCCGTAAAAATACCCTGTCTCCTACATCAAAATTTCTCTGATTGCGATGTTGATTTTCCTGTTGTTTCATTCGATTTTGTGCCAAATTTAGGTTATCTATTAAGAGTTGGAGAACTTCTTGTTGATGCTCGATGTGATATTCCACTGCTTGAACCTTAGAATTTTCTCTTAAAGATGATGTGATGGACGGTGGATGATATCCATAAATTTCCATAGATGGGATCATTTTTGCTGTAGTATGGAAGGAAGTGTTATACCACCATTCAGTGAGAGGTAACCACTTGAACCATTGTGTTTTCTTATCAGATAAAAGACAACAAAGATATCCTTCCAAGAATTTATTCACTATCTCAGTTTGACCATCGGATTGAGGATGATAAGATGAGCTATAAGCTAGTTGAGTACCCAAACAGGAAAATAATTTTGTCCAAAAATTTCCAATAAAAATGGGATCTCTGTCACTTACAATAATCTTTTGGTTTCCATGTAGCTTTTGAATTGTTTCCATAAATGCAGTAGCAATTGTACTTGCTTTAAATGGATGAGATAATGCACAAAAGTGTGCATACTTGTTAATTCTATCAATTACCACTATGATGACACTCTTTCCTTCGGATTTAGGTAAACATGTGATAAAATCCATTGAAATATCCTCCCAACATTGACTTCAAATGGATAAAGGATGTAGAAGACCTGAGGTCTTAGCTGTCTCAACTTTATTTTGCTGGCAAACCAAACATTCCGCCACAAACTTTTGAATATCAGATTTAAGGCCATCCGAAAAAAATTATTTTTTCACCCTGTGGTAAGTTTTTAAAAATCCTGAGTGTCCTCCTAGAGGAGAAGTGTGCAATTCCAAAATAATATTGTCTTTTAGTTGGGAATTCTTACAAATATATAAGCGATCTTTGTACCATAAGGAATCATTTTTCAAACTAAATGTATTATATGTACTAGGATATTGCTGCAACTTTTGAATGAATGTCCACACTTCTTCGTCCTTCTTCCATTCATCCCTTGCTTTGGCTATCCAATCTGGTTGGATAATAGAAATGACAGAAAGCAATGCTTCCACCTCTTCATCCTTTCTTGAGAGTGCATCTGCAACAACATTTAGCTTCCCTTTTTTGTAGATGATTTCAAAGTCATAACCCAAAATCTTTCTGACCTATTTTTGTTGCTCTTCTAAAGATAGTCTTTGTTCCAAAAGGTGTTTAGGACTATCATGATCAGTTTTTACCTTGAAGTGTCTTCCCATTAGGTAAAGTTTCCATTCTTTAGTGCATGTAGTATTGCCAACATTTCATTCTCATAAATAGCTTTCTGTAAATACTTTCCTTTGATTGGATGAATTTAAAACTCACTGGGTCCTCCTTCTTGCATTAAAACGACACCAACTCAA
The DNA here is from genome assembly GCA_034641835.2 of Pinus albicaulis. Lineage (NCBI taxonomy): Eukaryota > Viridiplantae > Streptophyta > Pinopsida > Pinales > Pinaceae > Pinus > Pinus albicaulis. Next base: position 191,704,437 of record CM076580.1, read on the forward strand.
TTTCTTGAGGCATCACATTCCATAATAAAGGTATTTTTGAAGTCTGGCATAGCTAAGACAGGTGTTAGGAACATTGCCTTTTTAAGATTTTCAAAGGCCTTAGTTGCTTCAGGAGTCCATGAAAATGCATCTTTCTTCAATAATGTTGTTATAGGTGATGCTATTCTCCCATAATTCTTCACAAACTTGCGATAATACCCTGTTAACCCAAGAAATCCTCGCAACTGCTTTATGGTTGTGGGGGATTTCCATTCCATAATGGCCTTAATTTTGTTAGGCTCTACCTTAACACCCTCTTGAGAAACAATATGACCCAAATATTCCACCCCTTGTACTCCAAAGAAACATTTGGATGTTTTTGCATATAATTGTTTCTCCTCCAATAGTTTGAGCACCATCTCAACAAGTTGAACATAATCCTTCCAATACCTATCGTATATTAGTATATCATCAAAAAATACTGGAAACTAAATTCTAAGGAAGGGTTTGAAAATGGAATTCATCAACCGTTGAAATGTAGAAGCTGCATTGGTAAGACCAAAAGGGATGATCAAAAATTCATAATGACCCTAATGAGTTTGAAATGTTGTTTTTGGAATATCTTTAGTCTTCATTCTAATTTGATGATATCCTAAACAAAGATCCAACTTGGAAAAATAATTTTCTCCATCTAATTCATCCAATAATTCATCAATCACAGGAATGGGAAATTTATCTTTAATAGTAAGCTTATTGAGATCCCTATAATTCGGACACATGCACCATGATCCATCCTTCTTGTGCACCAATACTACTGGAGCAGAGAAATAACTTTGACTAGGTTGAATTATACCAGCCTCTAACATTTTTGCAGTCATATGTTCAATTTTTCTCTTTTGGACATAAGGACATCTGTAAGGCCTGACGTTTGGAGGAACACTTCCTCAAATCAAATGAATAGCATGATCATGATCATGAATAGGTGGGAGTCCTTTGGGAGTTTTAAACACCTTGGAATGATTGTCCAAGAATTCTTGGAGATCTGGAGAAATAGATGATTTTGAAGTTGGAACTTCTAGTGAGCATAATTGTGCAATTACACCTCATTGTTCTTCCATCAGAAGTTTTGTCATGTTATTAGAGTTTATTATCTTTCCTGGATTCCCTGTGATACCCCGTAATTCGACTTCCTTTCCTTATGAAAAAAAATTCAAGAAAAAATCTTGAAAATTAAAATCTACCATCCCCAAAGATTGTAACCATTGTACTCCTAGTACAACATCAGCACCTCCCATTGGAATGGAAAGCATTGGACTATTCAATACATATTCCCCCATGGTTAGCTTGATATTATGGCATTTTCCAGAACAATTTATAGTTCCTCCATTTTCAACCACCACTTGAGATTTGGCATAGGAAACAATTCAATTCCTTCGCTACCTTACAATGAATAAAATTGTGGGTACTACCCAAACCAATCAACACTATTACCTTTTTTATTATTGATCTTTCCTTCTATCTTGAGAGTTTTAGGAGTGGTAATTCCTTCCAATGCATTACACGATATGGTCAGACTCATTTCTTCTTCTTCTAGGGTTGGTTCCTAGTGTATATCCTCTTCTTTTGAAGTTTCTTGTTCATTTTCTTCCTCCTCTTCACAATCTATGTAAAAAATTTCTTCCTCCTCTTCACACTTATGAACTTTAGTGTATTTTCTATCACAACTCTAGCAAAGCCCCTTTTCTCTTTTTTCTTCCAATTTTTGTGGTGCCAACCTTGTAGGTTGTGGAAGTCTAGGAGTATCAACACTTCCATCTTTATAGATGTGAGTGGTAGGATTCCTTCTTTCCATAATTTTATATTCAATTTTTCTTGCCAACCTGAATGCCTTCTCCAATGAATCAAGTTCGAAAAGGTGAAACTCATGTTGGATTTTATCATTTAAAGTCCCTATGAAGACATCAATCATGTGTTCCTATGGACATATCAGTTACCCTTATATTCAATTTTTGGAAGTCCTCAATGTGCTCCACCACTGAACCCTTTTGTTTGAGATTTATCAATTGGCTAAAGAAGGTGTTGCTCTTTGTATCCTCATAATGTCCTATCACTTCCTCCGTAAAAATTGACCAAAAGACAATTTTTTTACAGGAGCAAAGGCATTAATACCATACAAATGTATTTTGTTCTAAATGTAAAGTTGCAATGTGTACCTTTTGTGTGTTTTGCACATTATTGAAATCAAAGTATTGCTCCATCTATAGTATCCATGTTACAATATCCTTGCCATCAAACAATATCCATATTTGGAATTTGGTGGTTCTTCCATCCAACATTAGAGTTTATGAAATCAAAATTAATGTTTATTTCATTCTCATCATGAGTTTCCTCTACTATCTTTTTTCCATTAGGAAACATTTATTGTATTAACTTTTTCAAACCTTCCATGTCTTCTTTTAGATCATTCTTCATGTTTTCCATGATGTTTTTAAATTTTTCATCGATCTTATCTTCTATATCATCCATCTTAGCTTCTATGCTAGCTTCCATGCCATCCATCTTAGCTTCCATGACTTTCTTCAAACCATCCATCTTAGCTTACACGCCTTCCTTCAAAACTTCCATTTATTTTCTTTTTTTCTTTGTAAGAGCTAAATTTGGTGCACTTTCTCTTGTAATTTTGATATTTCATGTTGCACTTCTTTGTCTTCCTGAGTCATAGTAGAGCCTTATTTTTCTTTCTTTTAAGGAGCTTGATATTGAAATTGAATTATCTCTGTGATTTCATATCTTCAATATCTTAAATTTAGTTCTGTCATATCCCTCTTAATATTATTTTGAATGCCACGGGTCTGACCTAATTTAAATTATTTAAGGCAAAGTTATGCCCAATATCCCACAATGACCTAATTCTGGATTGGTTCAGTAGAGCGAAATTGTACGGCGTGCCACGTATCACCGTTTCCTCCTTCGGCTCTGACATTGATACACAAGAAACTACAATCTGTGTACTTGCGAACACTTTTTACAGAATTCCAATCTGATGCTCAGAGAGAGAGAGTTATAGTGATTTTCCCACGGTCACCTCTTTGAGATGAAATTTGGGAGCCTGAAAAAACTCTAACTTCCACATATCATATCTCCAAAAATATTGCGAAGTAAGATCTAAAATTTGTACATGAAGTTCCTCAGGAGTTCAAAATTCGCGTGATAAAATTTTTAGCTTCTGAACCTTTGTAGAAAAAAATTTATATCAAAAATTCAACGATGACCTGTTTGGAGCAGCAAAATGCTAGAATGCAAAGCTCTAATACTCAATGTTATGAAACCAACTCCAAAAATAGAAGAAAACAGATATCAACACCTTATAAATAAGCCACTTCGAGGGGGAAACCTCCTTTACTTTACATAAATGAACAATTGTTGGATGATACAAATGACAAAACCTCCTTCTATATATAGGAGTCCATGGGGTGACAATATAATCCTAGTTGACCTAACACAAATAATGTAAGGGCACAATAATAACAATATTTGGGTTACAGTGGTACAACAATAAAAATAAGGGGGTTACACTAACAAAAATAAGGGACTACATTAGTAATATGGGGACCTAACATTAGGATTAAATCACAGCTATTTATTTCATAATTAGCATTATATTAAATTTATTCAATTGAAAATGAAAGGGATAAAATGGACAAGCTGCATATTTGAGATAAATCTTATTCGTATATTGGGGAATATTGTCAAGAATATTTTTTAAGGCTAAATCAAATTTATTTATTTCATAATTATTTGAACATGATTTATTTATGCCATATATTTAATGTTATCGATTTTTTAGTATGTGATATTAGTAAATCATAATATTGGACTTTGGTATTGTAACAAAATTTATTTGAGAATTATAAATAATCTTCTTAATTAAAAATATGGTTATGAATATTTTATTAATTAATTTTATAAATAATAATAATTATTATTTCCCTCGATCAGGGTGTGAACCATCACAATATCCCTTTCGGGATCTACGAAATGAGTGAAAAGATGGGTAGAATAGCCGAATGGCGGCCACCTCTCATGCCAAGCGTGTTTGGTAGCTCGAGAAGGAACAAAATTTTGAGTATGGTGTTTAATGTGGTAAAGGTGTTGTATAGGTAAATCAACAAGTGGTGGAGTAAGGAAATAGGTTTAATGCAATTTCCTCAGTTGAAGGTGGTGGTAGCAGTGGAGGTCTTTGGTGCTCAGAGTTCAGAACTTTGACCTACTCGAGTTTGCGTCGTTGGGTCCCAGACAGGCTTACAACCCTATGGTTCATGGAACTAGCATGTGGGTATGTCTCTTTCTCTATACCTTTTGCTCTGAGTCTGTGGCCCATTCAAATGGCAAAAGGTAGGAATGACTATCATGTTGTTAGTAATAGGAATGATGGACTGTTCGGAAATTATTGTTTGGTTCTGTGGAAAGTTTATGATGTTGTTAATTTATATGTGTGTGATGGAAATATTTTTTTCTTCATAAATGGGCAAGTTGGGTGGTTCAGGGATTGTAATTTTGAAGCACGGATAGTCCTTGGTGTTTGTGGTTGTTATTTGTGTGTTGTTTCTTTGCCTATGTCTATCTTCTTTTGCATACTCTTATAAAATATGGGTATGTGTGTTCGCGGTTGTTCTCCCAACAAATTCGATACCGACTAGTGTACAGAGAGGGAGGGTTATATAAGGTTTAGGTGATTTCCTACTTTCACTCTGAAATCTTACACTTTTCGTTTGATTTATGATGATTCCATGGTGAAATATATAATCTTAAAGCTTGGGCAGACGATTTATGTTGTTCTATTTATGCAAAGACTTAAATTATTGAATCCTGCTCTGTCTTATGGTTCTTTTGAGACTGTGGTGATATGATATGACATCCATCAATGTTGGAAGCATCCAAGGTTTCCTCTTAGTTTTCAGAGTTGGATCTCTTCTAACAGTCAATGTCTCTTGCCTACCTTTAATGCATTTTTCTCAGGTTAGAGAAATCAGAGGGTGTAATATGGTTGTGGGTCAACCTTTTGGAATCGACACTCATCATCTCCTTATTGTGGACTTTTACATTGTTTATTTAAATTTATAGCAGGAATGATGGTGCATTTGACCCCTGCTGTCAGCTCGTTAGGAAATGACAACCGAGGTAAGAACAGGAAGAATTAAATGAAAGTTGGCAGAGGCTCCTCCTATTTTGTGTCTACGAAAAAAAGGGGTAGAAGGATGGATGTACATGTCATAAAGGAAGCAATGCATGCTTATACAGTTGGTAGTACAACCCAACTACGTCAGTTGATCACATCTGGGGAGTCAGATCTTAACCAGCATGCGAAGACTGAAATACACGTGGAATATTACTGACTCTTAGCTCCAAATCGAGGGCATACCGATCATCTTACCACCCATTACAGGAAGACAATGGTTTTATGTTGGATCATGAAGAATTTGATGGCTAAAGGCATTATTACTGTGTCAACCAACTCAACTAAGTCATAACCTGTTCTCCAGTATATCCAAAAGGAATTGCAACTGATCAAATTCCTTATCTAGTAACATAATATTCATTTGGGCCATATTGATAAGCAGCGCCCATGTCTGTTTCACTCAGAGTTACGTGGTTCCACTGCTAGGGACCCTGCTCTAGTAGAGTCCTTTACAGATGAATAATGTTTGGGATGTTTGATGAATTTTTTTATCTATATATATATGTTTTATATGTCATATAGTAGGTATTGTTTTAGTTATTTTGTTGTGGATGCACCCTCGTACTTAGACATTCAGGCCTATAACGCCATGTTTGGTAGACTTAAACTTATGAGATTTTGGATGGCTTATAATGTGTTTCAGTGACCATCAAATATGGTTTCCCAATGGGCAGGTTTATGTTATAGAATGAAATTTTATGATTGTAACCTGCCTTGATTATGAATGGAAAAAAAGGACCTATGAAGCTTACAAAATAATAATAATAATAATAATATTTAAAATAAAGCTATAATCTAATTAATTTCTATAATTTAAATTTTAATGTTAATAAAATGAGGTGTATAATGGTTTATATATTTTTATGTTCCTCCTACTTAAAAAATATTTAATTTACATAACTTCACTAATTAATAATTAAATTAAAATTATATAGAAATTTAATTAAAAAAATATAATCCTCGCAGACAACGTCGATCCACATAAACATAAGCTATAAAATTGCAAGCCATTAAGTAAAGTTATTTTCTATCATGAGGTTATTCATGTATGTATATTTTCCAATGTTGGAAGATACATCCTGTTATTATAAATTTTCGAGAAAACATGAGCATATATATTAGGAAAGACATCACAAGGAATTACCTAGCTTACTCGAGGCGGACATGCTTCGAATGGTTTTGAAAAGATGGAAATATGAAGACCTACTTCTCCGTAAATTACTATCACTATGATCATGGCGTCCTCCTGTTAATCTAGGCATGAAAATAAGAGATGTTTGTTATGCAAAGAAAAATCTACCTGCAAGGATCCAAGACGTAAGTGGAACCATAACAACGTGTGGGAAAGTCATTTTTGGCTAAGTAACTCTCTGCCTCTACATTCGAGAGCCTACACGAATATATTTACAACCAAAAAAATTACTCTATAAAATCTAAAGAATTTAGAAATTCTAATGAATGATAAATCCCAAACAAAGAGAATGAGATCTCATATTAGAACAAGGGATAGTGAGAGGAAGATTGAAATTTATACACGCAGTTGTTTGAAATAATTATTCCTAACATGCATATAGATGAGTTACATGAACTAAAGTCATCAAGTCTAGTAAAGTTGTTTTTAGAATGCTAAAATTAGTTGTTAGTGTCAGTGATGTTTCAGTCATAAGTGTATAAGGTTTGTGTGAGCTCAAGATTAGCAAAACTATTCTTAACGGCTTCTAGTCTTTATAATCATTTAAGCTTTGAGCAATTGAAACAATGTAATGAGAAGCATGTCACATTTTACAATGTAATGAGAAGCATGTCACATTTTAAGTGTGTTAATTTGTTAATTTGTGTTTCCTTTTTTTGTCTATCTATCAAATTGGGTATCAAAATGAGGTTACAAAGGGTCAAGGGAAAGTTAAAATCAACAGATGTCGTTTGTGGGTAAAGAGATGTTTTTCCTTTTGGTTGTAGGAGTAATGCACCCTATATGTAATATCTACGGAGGAGATTGTTTCTAGAGTGCGCTAGAAATTACCAATAATGTGACCTTCATATCAAGATGGAGGTCTTAATAACTTATTTGTGTCATACTTCAAGTTAGTGAATCTAATTCCAAACCCCTGTTAGGTGTCACATCTGTTCACTTAAATGTCTTAGTTTAGTTTTAGTTAGTCCACTTTAGTTCAATATTATTGCAGTTATTTATTGTTGATGTTTCCAATGTAATATTATTTAACTGATCCATAACACTGAGAAGATAAAACTTTTCTCCACAATTTATTTCCACTCCTTGTCATGGTATCAGCTTTTGTTGCGTAAGAGAAGAGGCTAAGCTGCATTAGACTCCAGAGATATAGGCATTTCAAATTTTTTTTTAAGCAAGTGTCATCTCATTTCCTGAACGAGAGACTCAAGTGAAAGTGTGCAAACACCTTAAATTTTTCACTTGTGAAGAAAATGAGGTGCATCAATTGTGCATCTGTCAAGAGAGACCAGTGCGTCACCTTTGCATCTCACCGAAAAATAAATTGTGCAAAACTGTGGAAAACTTATCAAATTGTTGAATTTTGAAGATTATCGCACTCTATCAAGTAAAAAAGGGCACAAAATTACGGATAAAAACCCATTGAAGCTGCCCAAATGACAATCATTTTTTTTTTTATATATAGAAAAACAAGGGCTCGAGGAAGTCGATTGAAGAATTTTTAAAGATTCATTCGAAGCCTCCATGAATTCTGAAAGTCCACTAAATGAAAAACAAGTTTTTGTTTTCAAAGTCCACTTACTCGTTTTTCTAAGGCTTCACATGTTTTTCATTTGAATTTTTTAATTGTAAAACTATCATGAATATTGGGCATGGTAAATAAAAAAGAAATGTATAATTTTTTTAAAAGGGGTTATGATATGATGTGTTTTTGAAGTACATATGGGGAAGGGCTTATTTTTTTTTATTTTATTTTTTTGCTAAAGGAGGTGGATGTAATGTCCTTAAAAGATCATCTTGTTCTCATATATTATTCTTAAAAAAGTTCCTCGTTCATAGTTATTTTCTAAAAGGGACCAACAATTTCTTTAAAAAAACAAAGAAGTCACTGCAAATATGTTTTATGGCAGAAAACAATTATCTTTTTAGTTTTATTGGCATGTTGAGTTGTAGTGAGTCAACACTCGACAAATGGGAAAAACCAAGAGGCTGAGAAGGTCAAAGCGACAACAGGATATGTTTGAGATTTTTTTATATTTGGAAGTGAAAAGGAAGAAGAATGTCATTCTTCCCCTCATTTCATATGCCAAGACAACCAAGGAAACTTGCGATACCCTTTCGAGGATTTTTGGTGTAAGGCAAAGCATTGAAGTTAAAGATGAAGGTGGATATATATCAATATATCTACAACGATATAAAAATCTTGTTGAATCCTACAGCGCTCAGTGACATTTTCATGATGTCTGTGAAGAATTTGCATAGGAAGTAGAGAAGGAGGGCATAAATGCTTATGAATCCCACCATGCACAACTACAACTCGATGAAAATTTGGTTATTCGAGCAATAGAGCTTGTTGATTACAACTTGGTGATTCCAACAATAGAGCTAGTTGAAGACAACTTGGTGATTCTAACAAGAAATCTTGCTGATGACAATTTGGTGAATCCATCAACAGAGCTTGTTGTTGACAGTGAAGCTTCCATTGAAGCAATCAATGCGATGTTGAATGGTGAATCCAACAATTAATATTACTGATCTAAATTTTGATGAAAATTTGTTGGCTAATGATGAATGGTTGCGGATGATGCAACAGAAAAATCATATTGACATGATGCTATTCTGAGAGAATCCCACTTGAATCTGAAAACTAAGTGGAAGACAACATGTTGTTGAAAGGATTTATTTTAAAAAGGCATAGACAAAAATGCAAGTTTAAAAAAAATGGTTTGAAGGTTTTTTTTTCCCATTTACAAGGCGAATATCCTCGAAAGTTCAGAATTGTTTTGAAAAATCAAAGGTTTTAAAGGTCATTCAGGAATTTTTTTCAAAATAGATATTAAAAAGGTTTAAGTTCAAAGGCTATCAAGGATTATAAAGAGATTTCGCTAAAGGTTTTAACATAATATTTTTTTTCTTAAAGTTTATATATATATATATATATATATATATATATATATATATATATATAAACAAATGTGCATGGAATAAAAAGGGTTTATTACAAGGAAGTGTTCACAGAGAATTACTTTTGTGGTTTTGGGAGATTTTATGAAGTTGTTGTTAAAAGAGAATTAAAAAAGGGGGCCTTATTCCAACAAGAGAATCAACAAGATGTGTCACAATGTGTTGAAGAATAAACAAAGAAGTCAAGCACATATCTAAGAGTAGATTTGCAAGACTCAAGGAGGACAACAAATCTTGGAGAATTTGACTCAAAGGTGGATGATGGTCATGAAGACTGTAAATGTGCGACCCATTATGCAAATGTTCACATGGATGAAGAATACAAAAAAAATATTGTAGAGAGAGAAGCTAAAGTCTTTGTGTGTAAAGTAGAGCAAGAGGATATTCATGTGGATGGTGAAGATGATTGTAAATCCCACTATGATGAGACACATATGGATAATGACTGCAAAATGATATGTGAATTGGTAAATTAAGTAGCACTTGATAAATTTGGTGAATTTGAAATTGTTAATGAACACATCCATGTGTCAATATCCCACCACAAGGTGGATGAACATTATAATAATGACATGTGGTATATTGTTTGAAATAGAGATTTATCGTGACGATAAGGTAAGAGTCATGGTTGATAAAGAATTGAAGGATGAATCTGCCACTGTAGCAACAAGTTATGAAGCAAATCTTGGAACTACTCATGAAGAGTATATGAACTAGAAGCAGCTGAGTTTGACATCAATAAAGCTACCAATAGAGAAGCAACTCATTCAATGAAACCAACAATTGAAATTGTTGATAAATTTAATGAAGAAAAAATAACTGATAATGAGTGGTTGCACATGTTGCAATAGAAAAAACACATTGAGATATTGTTATTTGGTAAGATAATCTCACTTATGTCTAGAAGCAAAGTGGAAGACAACATGTCTGCAGCAGCAAATATTGGTGAAGAAATGGAAGATAAGACAGAGAAGGGAGGGAAGGAAGAGCAAGAGGAGAAATCCCTCATTGCAGAGCATATTGAATATGTTTTTAATATTTATTTTGAGTGTGCAAGTAAACATGATAAATAAGAAGGGTAAGAAGAAAAGTGAAGAACACTGTTTGAAAATGAATAGTTGTAGCAGTGGTCCATGGTTAAACGTATCTTTGAAGAGGAAGCTATAGAAGGTTCAGATTGCTTTTGAAAACAAATAAAAGAGAAGTCAAAGAAAAACTGCAATGGCACTAAGTGAAGAAATATGGAGCTTACAATAAGAAAGTGAAACAGAAAATGAAGCAGTTTCGAGGGTATAGAATTTGGAAAAAATCAAAAAAGAAAATCCAACATTGTAAAATAAATTTGAGTCAAATTTTTATGTGAGTCTAGCTCGGCAGACATGTTTAAGTGATGATAGAGTCAATTTCTATTGTAATCCTAGCAAACATAGAATAATGTTTCAGTCATGTTAAATCATATGGTCATAATTAAGGGGGAGTATTGGAAATAATTACTTCTATCATGCATATAGATGAGTTATGTGTAGTGAAGTTTCAAGTCTAGTTTGAGTTATTTTTAAAATGGTAAAATTAGTTCTCAGATGTGAGTGATGTTTCAATCATGGGTGTGTGAGCTAAAAATTAGCATAACTATTCTTAGCAGTTTTGAGTCTTAATAATAATGTAAACTTTGAGAAATTAAATCAACACAATGAGTAACAAATTGTGTTTAAGTGTGTTAATTTTTGTTTCCAAATCGTGTTTAAGTGTGTTAATTTGTGTTTCCTCCTCCGTTCATCCATAAGCAGTAAGAAAATCAATAGAATGGAATTCACAAATCGATTCTCTTAAAAATAAATGAGTCGGGACTACAAGATTTGTATATTGGAATCAAATCTCTTAAAAATAAATGAGCCGGGACTGCAACATTTGTATATTGGAATTGAATCTCTTAAAAAGAAAGAGCTGGGAATGCAAAATTCATATATTCGGTTTGGCCCATAGTGCTCCCACGTTTTCTTGGAATTCAGAGATTAAAAGGGTTTGGAAAATGCTTCCATTTTGAAGAACATATAATTCATAAGCTTCAATCTATTTCTGACCTTTACTGGCACGGAGCCAACTCTTCACCTGACTTGTATTAAGGCAATCGAGTGCAGTTATCCTCGTGATACATTGAAATGTGATAGACCGAAATGTGATAGACCACCAATCGTACACGGTGGTCTTATTGTTCAGATGTGAACATAAAAAATGAATATGTATTAATGTTTAATATGGACCCAACATCGGAATGAGACACACTAGGAGAACGCGACATGATAAAAACGTAGTTTATGCTCTGTTGTCTCGATAGGTTTCCACTTTCTATATGCATTTTCGTCTTTGGGTGATTTTTTTTCCCAAAAGAATTTAAAATTGAGAGTTTTTAAATTGTTTTTTGTAAGGTAGAAATTATCAATCTACAGGTTATTTTGCAACTTAGATTTCCAAAAAAATTAAACCAGCTTTTATCAAAATCGTAAATGCCTCGTCTTCCCATTTTATAACCAGATATTTAAATGCATTGATTGAAACATCTAACCGACTACTATTTTTTGTAAAAGCCTCGTCTTCCCATTTTATAACCAAATGTTTCAATGCATTGATTGAAACATCTAGTAGAATTGAATGTCATTTTTCTGAGAAAAAATATTAATTATTGGAATTGAAGCACAGTTATGTGTGTCCTCATAAGTAGAGAATACGCCCTGTATACCATCTATTGATATATGATATTGTTGACCAGGAAAAGTTGTGAGAGTATTATGTGAAAATCACAGAATCATGTGAAAATGATATAATAGTTTTTCAGTATAACTGGTTGATAAGGAAAATAAATCTTATATAATTATTTTATAATAATATGTTAGTATTTAAATCTTTGTTAAAAGATATTTTTATACTGTTACATCCAAATTTTGTTTTATGCTTTACCCTCGATCTGGGTGCCTATTGGGGGACAACGCTCCCAACAAACATTATGACGAAGGCCTCGAAGTTTATTCCCACGACCTTCCACATGAGTGGCAAGGCTGCCAGATCATCCTTCAGCATGAAGATGGGTGTTGTGTGGGCGAACCTTATTTCAGCTGCCATAGGCCCATTAATGCGCCCAGGCAGGAAATGCTCGCCGTCGGATTAAAACCGTAGATCATCGTGCGACCGGCATTTCCTGCCTGGGTGCATTAATGGGCCTATGGCAGCTGAAATAAGGCTCGCCGTGTTGTGTGAGGATGGCATTAATCAGAGCCATTCAAGGTTTGATCAGTTTAAGACAAGGTGTTTTTGCTCTCGTGGTGAGAGACTGAGACTGTTTGCGTGCTGTTTTCTCACAAGGAAGGCAGAAAGGCTGGCTCCAGTGCTCCCTTGATGGTTTGCGGAGTGGATCTGTTATGTTACTGGTCTTACTCTGCTTTTAGCCTTTTTCGCCATGATAGTCTCTGGTATAGACAATTGTGGGCAGTCGGATTGGAGGTCGCTGGAGTATGTGGGTCTGCGGTTGGCTCTCTTTATGCTGATGTTTCGCAGTAGGGGGACCTTTGTTAATTGGGTTCATATTACCTCTAGTTTTGTTTGGTGTGTGCTATGTCACCTTGCCCTTGGTGGGATAGGTTATGTTGCATGTATTTGGCCATGTGCAAATCAAGGTGGTCATTGGGCTAATCCGCGAGGGTTTGGGACTCCCAAGCGGGGTTGGTCGAGTTGGATAGGGAAGTACATCCTCTCTCTATGTCTATGTCAGGTCTTAACAATTTTAATTTTGTACGTAATGTGCTCTATGTGCACCGTTTGGGCAACCCTGCCTCTACGACGTGGGTGGTGAACCCGTTGATTCCGTATTGGGATGGGGTTGATGTTGGGCAAGTTTTATGAGATTTTGGAAAGGGTCAGAGCGATGTTGGGTGGGTTGTTCCCCTGTCTGGGTTGGGGAATTTCATTGGCTACAGTAGGGATTTTTACGAAAAGAATATGTCGGGTCCTCCCCAGGTCTTTTGGTTGACGTCCTGTCAGGGCACCATAGTCAACAACCCTGACGTTGGGAAGCCACACATGCGAGGCTCAGCCTTCCTGCATACCTTGAATGGAACCCTCCATGTCTCTAGGAACAAATTTAACTGTTTTTGCGTTGAAAGGAAGGGAAGCTCGTCTCAATTTCTAGAATCATGCTCCTATGTTGCTACTTGGACAGGTAATATTGGAAAAAGAGATCGCCTATGCCTCTACCTTCTAGCAAACGACCATCCTATACCCAGTTCACCAGCCAATAAGAAAGGGGATATGGTTTAGTCCAAGAGCCCAACTGCGAGAGGGTGAGGTAGGAAAAGCAAAGGGAAAAAGGTCGAGGACCAATTGAGCTCGTCCTTGAGAAAGTCACAAAGAAAGACGCCTATTATGGGTATCATTCACAATGTCACAAAGGCATACCATGAGAACATCGTCGAAGACATCCAGAAGTTGATAAAGAAATGGGAAGAAGACTTAAATCACCATGCTGGTGCGATGGAGACAGAGGCAGAAGAATGGAGGGCCATCGTGCCCGACTCTTGGAAAACCCGTGGCAGAGTAATGCAGTTCAAACAAACTCTCTTTTATACTAGTGTATGAAAGGAATCACGGGCAAGGCCCTCAAACAGGTATCCATGAGCCTAACCACGATTGTACATGACTCTCTTGATTACAGAAGCGAATTTGATAAGCTCAAGTTTGAGTTCCAAAAGCAAGATGGGTGCCTCTGGCGTAGAGAATACCACCTACCATGCATCCTCAATCCGACTGAACTCTCGCGAACCAATGTTCAAGACCCAGTGCTTGTAGACCTGAGGAAGCATATTAATCTTTATGATGATTAGTGTTGTTAGTTTTTGTGTTTAATGTTTATATGAGAATAACATTTAGTTTTATATGTATAACAAGTCATGTCAATAGGGAAATAGAATGTAGAATATGTATGAACATATAGTCGTTGTTTGCTTGATTTGATAAAGTCATAACTTATTGTTTTTGAATTACATACCACCCCATCAAGTCGCTAACAAACTTAGTAAAATTCATTTTAAACGTTAAAAATGGTTTCCAATAAATTCCGTTATAAACTTATCTTCCACTCCCATAAATACGAGGGAAGAGAGCGAGTGTGAGGATATCCCTTCTTCCCTCTGTTAGGTTGTATCGTTTCTCTTCATAGAGATATACGTTTATGTGAGAGTTGTATTCATATGCCTTTATGACAAATTGTAGGGATCTTCCTATAATTTCAATTTATACAAATTATAAAATAAATGACAATTACCCAAAAAGAAAAGAAAAAAAATTATTCATATGCCTTTATCTACGACGAATTGTACGGATACACGAAGGAGAAAAATACCTGGAATAAAATGTGTCATGACATGAACAAATCGAAAAATATGCAGACGGATATTTATACACACAGTGCCAACAAATCGATGGAATGGAATCCACAAACAAAATCTCTGGAAATAAATGAGATGGGTATGACAAGGTTATATGTTGAGATATGTAAGAAAACGATAACGGGATGACGTCTCGTGCGCAGCGAACATCGGAATGATGGGAAAGAGAACGCTGAAACGTTACCTCCAAAAAGAAAAGAAAAAAAATTATTCATATGCCTTTATCTACGACGAATTGTACGGATACACGAAGGAGAAAAATACCTGGAATAAAATGTGTCATGACATGAACAAATCGAAAAATATGCAGACGGATATTTATACACACAGTGCCAACAAATCGATGGAATGGAATCCACAAACAAAATCTCTGGAAATAAATGAGATGGGTATGACAAGGTTATATGTTGAGATATGTAAGAAAACGATAACGGGATGACGTCTCGTGCGCAGCGAACATCGGAATGATGGGAAAGAGAACGCTGAAACGTTACCAATATGCTAAATGCTTTGCTCTATCGACAGGTTTCCGGTTTCTGTTTACTTTCGCTATTTTCTGAAGGGATTTAAAAGAGCTTGTGATTTCTGTACACGAAGACCAGCGAAGCGAAGATTCTCTGTTCTTGTCAGTTGTATAATTGAGTTAAAGAAAGCATTAAAATTAGGCGTAGTCCGACGAAACCAGGCAGTTGCTGGAATTTTTTTGGGTGTTTGGGTTGTATCTGTGAAGTTTCAAGTCAAGATTTTTGATACTCTCCATTTTAACAATAAAAAATTTATTCAAACATTCGTATTATCTTAAATAAAATATAAATAAATTTGAAAAAACACACAGAATTCTTATGATTTTTAGATTCACCCCTCTTGAGCATATATCAAATGAAGCAATTATTTAACTTAGTTAATCAAACACATTTAAACATATGAGAGGCACGGAGATATACGAATTTGTTGATTCACTTGAGCATATCTCAAATGATAAAAAATTTCATATATATTGGACATATCTGGGATGTTTTATTGAATTATTGTATTTTGAATAATGAATAATATGAGTTTATAATGACCAAATAAAATGTTGGATCAGAGTTAATTGAATTTTTTTTTGGTTAAAAGTAAATGTTGAATTTTTTTATATATATAACTGTATTTTCTGTAATAGTAGATCACTTATTAAATTATTTAAAATGATTAAATAAATATGTTTTTAGTTTTAAGAAGTATTTGTTTAGCTGTAAAAGTTCAATAAAAATTTGTTGAACAAAACCTGTAACCCAAGGTTTGTTTATGAGTAATACTAGTGATATTAAATAAAACTTTCCAAAATGGCCATGGGAGTCCTAATAAATTGAATTGTCCAGGATGCTTATAAAAATAACCATATTAAATAGAAAATTTTCATTTCTCTATCATGCTTATAAGAGTGATCCATTACATGAAGACTTGAAGAATTGATGGATAAGAATATTTTAGTAAGAATTGAAATTATATGAGAAATTAAAAATAGACCAACATGTAATGGTCTATGATTTGATATAAGGATTCAATTTTTGATGATTATTTTAGATTGTTTTGTTGTTCAAAATATCGCCATGTAATCTAAGATGTGATAGCTCACAAGCTTTATCTATAACTAAAGGTGAATAAAATTAGTAGATATTTGATAATATGGTATAAAATATATTTAGATATTTTGGTAGAAAGATAATAGAAAGAAAAATATATATATGTAGATTTTTTTTATGGAATATATATATATATATATATATATATATATATTCCATAAAAAAATCTACATATATATATTTTTCTTTTTATTATCTTTCTACCAAAATATCTATATATATATATATATATATATATATATATATATATATTATAAAAGATATTGAATTTTTAATTTTAATGTCCTTTATGACCATCAAAACTCTTAAAATATTAAGGAAAGTGAAATGAATATTTTTAATATGAGATTATTGAAATCTTCGGAATCTTTGTAGAAGTGTGAATGTAAATTTAATGAGAATGAAATTGAATTTATAAAAAAATAACCATGGAAGGAAAGATGTCTAAGAAGCTATGTTGTTTAGTGCTTATGCTTATTTGCTTATGTGTACCCTCTAGTTTGGTGGAGTATTTATAATCTTTCTTTTTAATTTTTTCAAAATTTTTAATAAGCAATTAATATTATAAATGTTTACGGTTACTGAGAAAAGAAGGCAATGTTATTATTGGTGGGTGTTTATACTATATTTTTTTTTTTATAAATTAAAAGTTTTAAGGAAATATTTTGATAAAAAATATATTATTCACAAAAATATTAGAATAAATTATTTAACAACTAGTCGATGTTATTAACACATGCATGGACTTGAAAAAATTATGATATAGGGAGTCGGGAGAAAAAAATGAAGAGCTTGAGCGTGAGGGTTTGTAGGTTAGGGCGAAATATCCGCGTGATGGATTTGTCCCTTGACTGCGCACCTGGAGGGAATGGGTTTTCTTTTATTGGACTCTGGATCGTAAGGAAGGACTGAGACGTTTTCTTGGCCAAATACTCGCACACAGCGAAGACAGGAAGTGTCTTCCCACCGCGATCAAAGTAGCAGTTCGCAGACCCTCCACAAGAGGCAATGAATGTGAAAGAGGGGTTGATTTGGGACCCTGTTTCGCTCACGCGCAAGGAAGTTCTGCAAGGCTACCGATTAACCAGAGATTTTGGCTACAGGCCCTCGCAGGCGGGGAAAAGGAAAAGTTGGACATTTACGGCGAGTAGAAGACAGATGCAGGGGTTGAAGGCCCTCTCATGTAAGGCCTGTTCGGAAGGGGTGGATCGCCAGTAACAATCCTCGGCCTTTGCCGCAGCCACACAGAGGCATCTCTGCTCAAATCACAGTAAAGAGGTTTTGTAATCAAAGAAGGGGTTTTCCCAATAATGAAGGATTTCATCTAGACCCAAAAGGCTCGCCCAATCCAGCCTTTTCTTTCCCTATGCTCTGAATATAAAATTTATTGCTATATCGTTTATTGCCAAATCTGGGTCTCTGAGGGGTGGATCTCCTGGAACGTTGTGTGGGTAGTGGGGGAGATCGAACCCCTGTACCTTCCTAAGAGGTTCTGTCTGTGGGGATGCGGAGGGTACGCCCCCACCTATGAGACCCCTTTACGTGAGGCTACAGAGGCCTCTGCAACACATGAATGCATTGTTCGAGGGGCCTGTTCCCGGGGGCTAGGCACAAAAAAAATCCTCCGTAGAGGCAAGAGGTAAGGATAATAATGCAGAGAATAGTTTCCATATTTTTATAAAAACTCGAGATGGGAAATCCCAAACCCTTTGGGTACAAGAATCAGAGCTGGTAACAGATCTGAAGCGGAAGATCCAATCTTCTACAAGCATCTCGACCATAAGAAAAAATATGATCTTTTCGGGGAAGCCACTACAGAAAGGTACCCAACTAAAAGACTACCATATCCAAGGAATTCTTCCATAGTCCTGAATTTAAGACTCAAATGAGGAGCTACAGGAGTAAGCACATTGGCTAGATTTGAAAAGAACAGAGCTCACAGCCAGATGGGGGTGCCAACACCTTCAAAACAGGAATGCCAAATTGTCCCTCATACAGGAACATTTTACATGGGAAAAAAAAGCAGCAACAACATCCAAACCCACTGATAGCACCCCGCAACCATATATCGTGGAGCAACTAAATTGCATGCCAGAGCTGAACATTAAGGCACCGGAGATCGATAAACATCAGTCTTCATTTGAATAACAAGCAATAATATGCAGGTTTAACTGCTACTGGCCAAAACCAATGGAGTTGTTTCATTGGATATTTACCAACTAGACCATGGATTGTGACATACATCTCTGCTCCAAGGGATATTTTATTGTCAAGTTCCCATCTCAGGAGGCCAGAGATATCATACTTAAGGCGGGACCATGGTTGTCAGGTTCTACTAGACTCTTCATCACACCTTGGTTCCTAGATTTTGATGCTAACATGATTGAGATAGCGAGAATGCCGGTTTGGGTCCGCCTGTACAACCTCTCATTCCATTTCTGGAATGAAGGTGTTTTAGAGGGCATTGGGAACAACCATGGGAGATATATCAAAACAGAGATCCAACGATTGGAGCAGAGAATATTCACTTTCACATGAATCTATGTGGAAGTGGACCTCAACAAGGGGCTTCCGGAAGGTATCCATCTGATTCATAATCATCAAAAACAGTTGCAACGTTTGGAATACGAAAAAACAACATTTAGGTGCAAGATATGCAAAAAAACAGGGCATCTCCAAAATACATGCCTGGACACAAAATAGGGAATCCGAAAGAAGAAGAAAATAGGGAAAGCACCAAAAGGATGGCAATTCCCCTAAGGAGGACCAGAGCAAGAGACAGAAGACGATGGGGACATCCCAACTCAAAATGAGAGAAAATATTCAACAGAAGACCAAGGGATATAAGAAAAATAATTACAAGAATCAATGGAAACTAACACGACCTCTCAAACAGTTGACCCGTAGTTGGATCCAACGCCACTTGAAGCACGTTCTGATGTAAGCTCGGGTGCAAACAAGAGAGTGCATGTGTCTGAAAGTTTAGACTTTGACAAAGAAAACACAATAACGAACAATGGGTTGGCCTTGGTTCCTTCCTCCCTGCATTCCGGGAATTGGCAGATCGTTTAAAAGAGGAAAAGTAAGCATGAAAAGCCCAACCCTATTGGTAATTTGTAATTTTATGGGTAGACTCGCTACACGGTCTACATGAGTACATGAGCCCTATGGAAATCTTGAATGCTTAATTGCATATACAAAGTGTAACTCTCATTAAAAAATTTAATAGACCAACAACATGAAAAGGGATGAGATAATTGTAATTGGGGTGATATGTTTTTCTAGTTGGAATGACATTTGAAAATAGGGAAACTTTTATGGATTAATATTGAGAGGTGGGATAATTTTCCTTGTTTTTTCCAATTCTCTAATTTCCATATTTTTTTAAATAATTCATGAAATTTTTGTAGTATAATTTTTTTTGACCTTATAAATGGTAAAATTTTTATAAAAACTAGATAAAATCATTATAAATTTAAATAATTATATTATAAATTTTTCATATTATGGATTAGTAAAATTTGCTAGTATCATCTAGCTCTATTCAACTTACTCATTTTTAGAGATATCCTTTAAAATAAATTCATATAGAGACAATGAACCGTATCTATCGACATTCATATTTCATAGAGTTGTAAATTAGATTTTCTCATTGTTAAACCCACACAATGCTTAAATTACTATACAATCTATCTTAACCTTTCAGTGACACTATACAGACGCGCCGATCAGCCTAAAGCTAGTGCAGCAAGAAAGTGTCGATCAATGCAGATGCCAACAAGATAGTGGCGTCGATCGAGCTAAAAACTTACGCCATTCGGATCCCAGCTTGCTATATATCCACATTCATACTTCATTGAGTTATAAATTAGATTTTGTCTTTGTTAAACCCACACAATGCTTAAATTAATATACAATCTATCTTAACCTTCCGGTGACACTATATAGATGCGCCGATCAGCCTAACGCCAGTGCAGCAAGAAAGTGTCGATCAACGCGGATGCCAACAAGATAGTTACGTCGATCGAGCTAAAAACTGACGCCATTCGGATCCCAGCGCGTTCAGCGCGACAGAAGTCCTATAGATGCGCACCAATAAAGGAGGATTGAAGAAAGTCTGCTCAAAGTATGATTTAGAAATTTTGAAAGATCTGAAAGAGCAATCTGTGGATGAAGTAAAAATGTGGGTGCGAGCTTGTTGAAATCGTCGTAAGGAACGCATCTGTGTGTGCCATGCCATGAGATCGAATCCGTTGGATTTTTTTTATTTTCATGAAGGTGTTACGGGGTCTTGTTAATCGGATCGGATTTTTGCAATAGTGTTTGATGTTGGTTTGAGATCGACAATGGAGAACAGAAGAGCGATCTGCAGACCTTCAGTTTACAAACAAACTTGAAGTTGGTAACGCCCTGGGTTTGCGTTAGTCCAAAGCGTTAGTAACGCTCGAGTCCACTGCCACGAAACGTGATAGTTTCAATTCCTCTAACACATCGAGCCTTCATATCAGAATTGGCTAGCAAATATATCACAAAAAAACGAGAGCCTCACGAGGAACGAAAATATGAAGCAAAGTCAAAGTTATGTCAAAGGTAAATACAAAAAAGTCGCAAAAGCTATTTTTTGTAATCGAGTTTGATGAATGATTGTTTTAAAAAAAGTAATTTTTGTAACTTTTCAACTGTACGTATTCACTCCTCCTTATTCAAAGATGTGTTAATGTAATAAATTCATTTTGGAATGACTTTTTGAAGAGTTGATTCATTCATTAAAAGGGAAATCCCATGTCACCTTCATTACTAAACAATTACTTTATATTAAAAAAATTTACCATAATCAAAATAAAGATGAATTTAACCAAATTCATTACCCATGCCAACAAATAAAAGTTACATACAATGTAACCTTGGAACATATAGATTGTATTCATAACATATATATATACAAGATCTACACTTGTAACCTTGACCTTTGGCGCTATACATACATATGTATCATTGAAAAACTTATCGAATCATTCAACAATAATGGATGACATTATATAATTATGGCTATCCGTCAACTCTGGGTGTTGATCTTTAGTTCTAGGAATTTCGATGCAATTTATTAAACCATTTATAAACAACCGATTAACATTGAATTATATATATATATATATATATATATATATATATATATATATATATGCACCCACCCTCTTAACACTTCTGTTTATGCTGGCGGTATCCTTGGGATTTGTCTCACCCACCTGGCATCTCCACAGCTCCTCCATGCGTGGTTTGTCAACACCTCTCATTAGTAACCAGTACTGGGCATTTACTACCGCAGTACAGCTGTGGGATATGCCTCGGATCCTTTGTGTTATCGAGATCTTTCTGATTTCATCTGCGGATTACTGTGAATTAATTGGGTTGGTCGTCGGATTTTGGCGCTTTCACTTGGCTCACTTGGCTCGGCCTCACCCTCGACCGCTCCGTCACAAACCCTTTAACAGGACTGAAAAACTTGGCAAATGCTTCATCGCCCTTCAGGTTACTCCAGTTATTCGCTTATAGTTTTCTTGTTTTGAGCTACAGTATGCTATTTTAATTGAAAACTCTACAACTTTAACCATGCTAAGATTTCTCCAGGTAAAGTGGGATTCCAATCCAGGTCTCAAGGGTTCGACACATTAGGATATGGTTTTCTTCTCGGCTCAAAGGTATATACTTTCATTAAGTTTCTCATTCCCGGTTTTCTTTTGTTTCCGGTGCTCGAACTATGAAACCCTCGACCTTTCTACTACCGAATCTAACCCTTCTCTTTTACTCTTGCTTCCACAGCATGGTCTGGAGTTCCTTCCTCAGGTAATGTCTCTGCATTATAGTTTCTTAGTGCTTTCCCCTCCATTTACTCTTATTATCAATTTATTTATGCTCTATGTTTTCCGATTCTTTGTACTAATTTGTAAAATACCGTTGCAGGTTAGTAATGTTAATTACTTTGGGCATTCAACCTTGCTGGTTCTCGGACTTAACTCGGCCGTAGCTTAAATTCTCCCATCATGGCATTCACAGGTACTTGGAGGTCTCAAGGAAGGCCAAACCCTGTAGATACGGTGTTTGGCTATAACAATTATTTTCGATACGAACTGTTATGACATTTTATGGGTCTTCGGGTTTAAGACCCGACTCAGGGTTTCCCGAACTCTGTAACGATATACATTTTTATTATTTGAAGGAGACCTTTAGGGTTTTAATCTATCTATATTTATAGTTTTTAACAGAGGGTTTCTCCCTCGATTCTTTTTGCATGTCGTTACAAACTTAGAGGCTAAGCTCTAGTCGGCTCGATGAATTCAGAGATGGAAACTTTGTTGTGATTATATAGTGTAACAAATGCCCGTTAATGATATTTTTAGATGTCTTCTTCTCGTATCAGTTTATCAGCTTCATATTGCGTTAGGATTCTCTGTTTACAGTGAAGACTTATTAGTTCAATGCAATGTTTATATATATCTTTGTTTACCCTCTATTAGACGCTTAAAAGAAAAATATTTCTACAACATATTGTTAACTTCTAAGTTTCATGTGTATTCGTTTTTATTTCATAAGCAACGGTTTTTCTATTACACACTTGGGTTATTATCTTTCATCACATGCCTTCTTTTCAGAGGTTTGTCTCTGTATTTTCAAGAGTTTCGTTATGTACCCATTTAGTTCTAGACTAAGGCGCCCAGACCGCCGTCACCTTGTCAGTGTTTAGATGGTTACTTGGCTGCGAACGATTTAGTCTCGGTTTGGGTCCACGCCCAGAACTAATATCAACTGTTCGTGAGGCCATAAACCCTTGTTAAGTGCTTCCATGCTAACTTATTTAGTAACCCTCAGAAACATTCTTCTACTGGGTATGTTTTTCTGTTAGCTTTGTCACTAAGCCTCTAACCATAGTTCAAGCGATTTATAAATCAATAGATGTAAATCAAAATTCTATCTATTATTATGATTCTCATACTTCTATATTTCTTCTATTTTTTATTAACAAAAGCCTATTCGGCCTATCCTCTATTTTTCTCATATCATGAGAAGAAGAAAAATGAGAATACAGTAATCTTTTGTTTACTGATATTCCAGTATCATAACTTACAGTAATAACAAGAAAGAAAATAATTCCAAATACAAGATTTCATTTCTACCTACATGCAGATACATACATACATGTTTGTACTCTTACACGTTGAAATTAAAATGTAGCAGTATTCAATACATCCAAACTATTGCTAACACCTCATTCATACCAACGTTTATCCTGCTAAAAGAATTACACAGTAGTACTTATCTGAAAATGTAGATACAAGCTGTGGTCCTCCCAACCATTCAAGGGAGGCTATGATGTCCTCCTCTTGCCCCCTAGCTCCAGAATCTGGATGGTGCCATGGGTTAGTAGTGGAAATCACTGCTGTGACCTCTGGAAGGCCAATCCAGTCACATACAGATATTCTGGTTTTACAAGGTTGTTGAAAGATATTTTCAACTGGTCCCCAACCAGCTCTAGAAAATACTTTCCCTTTACCAATTTCACAGAACCCCTACTCCTCCCTAGGGATTCAACTTTATCCTCAGGGGAGTAGGTAACTGTTTTCCAACTGTCCCCAACCACCTCCTATTCTTGGAAAACTTTTACCAACAGCTTAAAAGACTTTATTTTCATTCATCAGTTTCTCCTAATAAATCAATAACAAAAAAATATAAAAATTTGTTTATAAAAAATAACAATTAAGTCTTTCTTGCCAGAAAATAAAATTAAGAAAATTGTTTTTAACTAGTTAATACTAGTTAACTCTTAATGAGGCTGTCAATTCATAAAAGGGAGGAAGCCCATTTTTGGGTACAGATTTGTTTGATTTTAAAAAAAAGGGGGGAGAGTGAATATAAATATTTCTTTTCAAAAGTTAAAGGAAAAAAAAAAAGTGAGAAAGTGAAAGTGTGAAAGCCTTGTGAAAGTGACTGTGTAAAAGTAGATTTTTTTGAGAAAAGGAATTTTTTTAGAAGTAAGGTATTTGATCAGCATTTGTAGACTCGTTTATTTGTGAAAGCCAAACAACAATATCAATTTTATTGCATTTAGCTGTAATGTCTACAATTTGTATTACTTGTTGAGTTGTAGTAAGCCAACACTCAACAAATGGGAAAAGCCAAGAAGCTAAAGCGACAAGAGAAGATGTTTGAGATCTTTTTAAATCTGGAAGTAAAGAGACAAAAGGATGCATTTGCATTAAAATGCATAAAATAATCTATCGATGACAACATTTTCCCTCTGATTTAAAATGCCAAGACATCCAAGGAGGCATGGTATACCCTTCAAAGATGTTTTGGTGTGAGGGGGAGCATTGAAGTTGAAGATGGAAGGTGGATCTATAGTAGCAGATCTACAACGAAAATGGAAAGTTTGTTGAATCCCATTGTGCTCAACCACAAATGGATGATGTCTATGAATAAATTGCAGAAGTAGTAGAGAAGCATCACGAAGATGCTTGTGAACCCCACTGCACACAACTTTAAGTGGAAAAAAAATTGATGAATCCAGCAACACAGCTCGCTGATGGAAACTTGGTGATACTAGCAACAGAGCTTGTTGATGATGAAAACCTGCTGATACTAGCATCATAGTTTGATGATGATATGCTGGATCCAGCAACACAACTTGCTGATGAAAATTTGTTGATTACAGTAACAGAGTTTTCTAATGATGATATTGTAAATCCAACAACATAGCTTGTTGATGTAAACTTTCGTAAATATTTTTTTTGCTAATGATGATTGGTTGCAGATGATGCAACATAAACATTATATTAACATGATGATATTTGGTGAGATAACCCCACTTGAGTCAGTGGAAGACAACCTGATTGCAGTAGCACAGGTTAGTGATGAAAAGACAGTGATAAAGACAGATGCAAAGAAAGTAATCTACAAAGGGAAAGTAGAAATAGAGATAGAGGCAGAAGCAAAGAAGGAAGTGCAACAAGAGAAGGCTTCCATTGCAAAGCGGAAGGAACAAAACCAATATGGTTTTGGAGATGTTTTACACTTACCATTCATTTCCAATGTGTGGGTAAATAGATCGATTATGAAGAAGAGTTCAAATTCCTTGAAACATGGCTTGAAACACCATGTTTAGATGAGGTCTACATAGAAGCTGTAGATATGAATATTGAATACACCATGCATGAAAAACACGTTAATGAAATTTTCAGGTATTGGAGTTTTGAAGAGATAAAATATTATTCTCATCTTATGTTACAACATATTGATGATGAAAAATGAACTCCAAAAGGAAATATGTGGCATCAACCCACATAGAAGTCATTTCTTGAAGATGTCTGGGACATGCTTAGACAGTCTGGAGAAAGAGAAGACCTCCACCAAAAAATGAAGAAATTGAGGTTTAAAGGATACAACAAGGTGAAAAAGCTGAAATAATTTAGAGGCTACAGAATCTGGAAGAAGAGAAGAAGAAAACTAAATTTAGTTGAAGTCAAGTTTTTTTTAATTGTAAGCGTCACTGAGACATAGACTAGCATGTATCTTAATTAAATTTTATGTGGTTGTAATTAAGGGGGAGTGTTGGAGATTCAAATTCAAACCAACTGCTAGGTGTCGAAACCATCCATCCAACTGTCCCAGTTCAGTTTCAATTACTACAGTGTAAGTTGAGTTTCACTCTAGTTATTTATTACTGATGTTTCCAATGTAATCTTATTTAACTAATTTGTAATACTCAGAAGAGAAATCCTCTGCTCCCCTTCTTTTCAGTTTTCAATTATTGTCAATTTCGAGGAAAAACCATGCTACTCTACTTAACTACCATAGTCCTTTCATGAGGGATATATGTAGTGACCTCATATTTATTGGTTC
This sequence comes from Pinus albicaulis, assembly GCA_034641835.2. Classification (NCBI taxonomy): domain Eukaryota; kingdom Viridiplantae; phylum Streptophyta; class Pinopsida; order Pinales; family Pinaceae; genus Pinus; species Pinus albicaulis. Next base: position 191,730,765 of record CM076580.1, read on the forward strand.
AAACATAAAAGCTAAGTTATGTTTGTAAAGTTTTGGGTCATCATTTTTTTTCTACAACGCCACTGGTTTTTGAATTATGCATATGTATTTAGGAATGCAATTTTTATTTTTTTTCTAAAATCTTACTGTATGCACTTTTTTCGTCTATTATGCATCTAGTGTTTCCAGTGCTTGTTTTATGTTAGCAATATAACTAAATTGAGTCTCTTTCTTAAATTATCTATATATGCTATGATCAATTTATTTTGTTGTTAGAACCATGTGAAATCGTAAATTTAACTCATGTATTTCACTGTATGAATATATATATACTTCGATTTTATTTTAAATTTGGTTATCTGTGTGTAATTTATGTTATAATATAAATCTCGTATTCTCAAATGTAAATATACAGATACTGTTTTGGTCATACCAAACTGCTACGATCTAGGTCTACTACTTTACATTTTGTTCACTATCATTCTTTTGAGGGTCAATAATGATATAATATTAAAATAGAAATTTAGGTTAGAAAACAACCCATCAATTACACTCATATCCTGGGTTTGTTATCTCATTCCCTTACTGGGTTCAACTCTTGGCACTAGATATGATTACAAATTCTAGAGGAAATCCTATGGATATAATTGATACCACATAATGGTTTTACGTCCAAGGGTAAATCTTGTCCCAATTTAATTTCATTCAAGGTTATTTACAATATTTTGTTTAGCTTAAAGACTCAAAATTTTCGTCGGTGCTTCCAAGATTTTTTTCCTGGATTTATTACATTAGCCCCATCTCATGCACTCAGCTTACCCTTAGGACAACATCTAAATTAAAAATAACCAGATGGCACACTAACAACAATTATGTATGATTGTGAACCCCACGATAATGTAAAGACCAAGTACTAGCTAGATGAAATTCAAATCCGACATTTCTTCTCTCAGACCCATTAAGTGTAAACTCGAAATCTTCTTTTGAACCCTCTCGTGAGATCCAGAGTACATTATTGTTTAGAGTGCTCATCCTCCGATAGATCCGAGCCTAAATCTTTACGTGTTGTTATAACATTTTGAAAATATAACTTATCCATAATGACAACGATAAATATTAATCAGTATAACAATCTTGTGTTCTTACTCTAATGACCTACACATCAAATGGTATTGTAATTAATCATGGTATTGCATTCATTCCCTAACAATATGCACATAAAATAGTACTATATTCAATACCTAACAACAATTAATTCAAGCATTTCATAGAATACATATTAATAGTGTAGAAACTACTCGTACAAAGGTTATTCGCGAGTTAATAGTTCCCTCATCACGCAAGCCAAATGAACTTGCAAAAACTAGTTTTCCTCCTAACCATGAACCATCACCTTCTCCCCCGTGTTGAGATCAAAATTGTCCCCAATATCAAAAACCTCTTTTCCTCTTGGTCAAGGTAGTTTATCCTTGTTTTCCCTTGCTGAATTTCTAAAATGGCATCTTATTTTTCTAGGTTCTGCTTAATCCCATAGCCTAGGATTTTTATAAAAAGTATATAATTTTCTTCATTTAAAGCCTGATTTTCTCCCCTACAGTGTTATATTCACCCCCTCCAGTTTTTTTTCCCCACACTAGGTGATTTATTATATTTTTCTCTTTGATTCTAAAAATCACCTAAATTCATTCCTAGTGTTTTTTAGGAATAATTTGGGAAACATTTAATTCCATCCTATCCATATAGATTGGAATAATTATCTCATCAAAATAAATTGTTTCCCAAGTTAATTCTCAATTTATTATTTAATATTATTCAACAATATTTCATGCAGTATCTATTCAATATAGTCAAATATGGCTTCCTTTCCATTTCTAAAAATAGTTCAATTATTAAAATAAAAATTAACATGAACATAGGAGTATTACATATTCCCCCTCTAGAAAATAGAACACCGTCCTCAGTGTTAACTCCCCTACCACTTCATTCTCGAACAGAGCTAGATAATTTTCCTTCATGTTATATTCACGATCCCATGTGGCTTCCTTGGGTGTAAAGTGCCTCCATTGCACTTTAACCTGAGCAATGACTAGATTTTAGAGCATGGTCTCTTTCCGATCCAAGATACGATATGGCTCTGGAAGAAAGTATCCTTCGAGCTCCACCTGTATCAAATTCAATTCACCACATGAGAAGGGTCAGGAACATACTTTTTTAATAATGATACATGGAATACATTATGAACTTTAATATGACTGGGTAGAGCCATTTAATATGCCACTCGACCCACTCAGTCCAAAATCTCAAACGAACCGCATAATCGTGGTGCCAACTTGGCATAGCTTCCGGTATTGAGATCATTTTTTCAAGGTTTAACCCTAAATATACATCCTCGCCAATTTTGAACTCTTTATGTGTTCCCTTTTTGTCTGCATAACTTTATTTTTGGTCTTGATCTGTCTTGATATTCTGTTGAATTCTCCATACTATCTTCTCCATTTCCTATAATGCATCTAGCCCAAGAATCAACCTATCTTCAAGTTGGCTCCAACTGAGTGTTGAGTGGCATTTTATATCATACAAGGCTTCAAAGGGACTCATTTTTATAGAGTTTTGGTAGCTATTGTTATAAACAAACTCAACTAAATGTAGAAAATATTTCGATTTTGTGTGTCTGTCCATTACATATATTCTAAGCATGTCCTCTAAAATATGATTTTTTCTTTCAGTTTTCCCATCTCTCTGAGGATGGTATGCAGGACTAAAATACAACTTGGTCCCCATTCACCCGAACAATGCCTTCCAAAAATTTGAGGTGAATTTTTCATCTTTGTTATATATTATCATTTTTGGTATACTGTGAATTTTGAAAATTTCTTTCATCAAAATTTTAGTGACTTATGCAGTCCCAAAGGTAGACTGTATCAGTATAAAGTGTTTATGTTTATTCAATGTGTCTACCATGACCATAATGGAGTCATGGTGATACCCGGTCCTTGGTAAAAAGGTTATAAAATCCATGGATATCACCTCCCATTTCCACTTCGGAATTGGTAGTTGGTTCAGTAGTCCCATCGAGTGTTGGTGCTCAACTTTTACCTGTTGACACTCTAGACATCTTGCCAAATAATCTGCTACTTCTTTCTTCATGCCCAGCCAAAACACTTTTTTCCTTAACATTGTTACCATTTTTTGGTAGCGGAGGTGACCCGCATAAGGTCTCTTGTGATATTCGTCTAGTATCATATCTTTCAAAGTAAGCACATTAGGAATATACAACCTATCCCGATAAATAATTAATCCTTTCAGGTTGATGATATACCCTGGAATTCCTTTCTATTGTATTTTCAGCTACATTTCCTGGTATTGAGGATCTTGTTGCAAAGATTTTTGCACTTGTTATTCAAAAATTGTTTTCACGCTACTACCAGCATTTTCTACCAAAGGATGAGCATGTCCACTTAGTGAAGCTATATTTTTGTTCTCTTTCCCTCTTATATGTCTTATTTCAAATTTGAATTCACTAAAGAAGGCTAACCACCTTTCTTGTCTTGCATTTAAAACAGGTTGACTAAAGAGATATTTCAAGCTGACATGGTCAGTTACCAAGAGAAATTTATTTCCTAGCAAATAGTGCCTCCACATTTTCAAGGCATGTATTACAACAACTAGTTCTAAATCATACACATCATAATTTTTTTCATGTTTCTTTTTTGTTTTCTTGATTCATAGGCTATGACTGGATTATCTTGCAGTAACACACCTCCCAATCCTTCTAAACAAGCATCCACGCACAAAGTAAATTCCTTTTCTGGTACGAAATTTTCAAAATATGAGTTGTGCTAAAATTTTGTTTCAGTTTATCAAAGCTTTCTTGGCATTTGGTTGTCCACTTGAATTTTACCCCCATCCTTTGCAGAGAGATAATGGGGCAGGCTAGTTTTGAAAAATCCTCCACAAATCTGCGATAGTATCCAACAATCCCCATCAATGAGTGAAATATTGATACATATTTTGGCACGGGCCAATTAATAATTTCTTTAATTTTTTCAAGGTCCACTGACAGTCCCTCTTTGGAAACAATATTCCCCAAACACTGAATTTTGGGTTGATAAAACTCGCACTTTCTCATTTTTTAATAGAGATGATATTCTCTTAATGTTTGCAACATTAATCTGACATGTTCCTAGTGTTCTTTTTCACTTTGAGAATATATCAAGATGTCATCTATGAAAACTAACACAAACGTTTCAACATACTTGTGGAGGACACTATTAATTAGACACATGAAGGTTGTGGGTGCGTTGGTGGCACAAAAAGGTAACACCATGAACTCATAATGAACATACCATGTTCTAAAAATTTTTTATGAACATCTTCATCTTTTATGTGTAACTAATGATAACCAGTTCACAGATAAAAAATATTGGCTCCCCTCACCTCGTCAATCAGATCCTCAATTTGAGGTAGAGGATATATTTTTTTGATTGTCAACTTATTCATCTCCCTATAGTTGATGCACTTTTTGAATGTAACATCTTTTTTATTGACAAATAAAACCAGAGCTCCCCACTGTGAGACACTTAATCTAATATAACCCTTGTCTAATAACTCTTGTAGCTACATTTTCAATTCTAATATTTTTGGTATACTCATTCTATAGGGAGCTCTAGATAGAGGTGTGGAACTGGGCACTAAGTCAATCGAGAAATCTATGTCTCTACGAGGGGGTAGATTGGGAATTTCCTCAGGTTTAACATCTCGAAAATCTCTTATTACAAGAAAAATTTCCAAAATATTTTTTTATGTTTGTTGTTTTCCTTCTTCTGCATGAATCATAAAAACTTGAAATCCCTTCCTTGATATACATTTTAGTTTTAAAGCGAATACTTTTCTTACTAAGACTGGTTATGGTTTTTCTTTGATCAAGAATGGATGTCCCTAGGAGTCAATGCATTTTATAGACTTTTCTAAACAATTTATAATTCCTTTTTGTTGTTCCAACCAATACATACCAATAAATATATCATACAACCCTAAGTGAAGGATATTTAGTTTTACATCTCTGGCATACCCATTCAAATTTACAACACACTGTTTTAATTTATGTGTTACTTTTTGTTTGATACCAATGGCCAACTCTACCAACAAAGAATTTTTAAAATTTACCAATTTTAATTTACACTTTTCCACAATCTAAAGACTAATATAACTTAAATTAGCTCTTGGATCAATTAAAATGGAAAGAGGTTGGTTTGGGATAGTAACTTCGATCTCAGTCATTGTAGATTGATGTTTAGCTTGCCGATTTCCAACACTCCACTAATCCTCGAAATGTTCTTGGCCACATTGTTCACTATAGTTTCTTCATGTATCGCTTGAATATTCTCAATTGATCTCAATTGACCGCTTCATCCATTGTTTTCGGGTTGTCGAATTCTATAATTTCTTTATATACTGTTGGAAGACATTTTAGAAATATCCGCATCTTAGATTTCTTCTCTCTTATGTATGGCACATACCAGAGTAAGTTGGTGAATTTGGTTACAAACTCATCTATAATAAGATGCCTCAGTCTTAGTTCATGGAACTCTTTTGCATGTCATCATCATAGTATATTTTACTTAAATATTGAGATTTAAATTTATTCTGAAATTTCTCCCATGATACTATATTTTCATCCAAAAAATGTATTATTTTTGTTTCTTCCCACCATAGAGTAACTTTACCCTACAGTTGGTATACATCCAATCTACCTTTCATCTTAATTTCATACTCATACACCTGGAAGTACTTGATCCTATTCAAAATCCATGCTTTTCATCTTCCTCCTTTTCCCCATCAAAGGTAGGGGTATTTATTTTCTGAAATTATCCTATAACTCTTTCTTCTTCTTTTTGGAAGTAGAATATGTTTTATCATATTCCTTGACACTTTCAGACATATCTGAAATGGTTTCAGCCTACTTTTGCTTAAATTTTTCCTGTCCCCCACTTTTTTGGATGGAATTTTATATTAGTTCTCTTATCATCTGCTCCCATTCATTACTTGCCTGCAACAGTATTTCATTGCTATTCTTAAACTACACTAATTCCTGTTGAAAATTTCTTATTGTTCCCAAAATATGTGAACTGGGATTCGGGGCAGTACCTCCCTCCCCCAATTCCACATACAATTCCTCCTCGCTTAGCATGGTTGTAATTTCACAAAATTTTGTACCTTATTTTAGGCACACAAACCAATTATTAGTATTTAAAGCTCACAAAAAGAACAAATTTGATATTTTAATCTATGTTTATTTTTTTTGTTTTTTTCCATGGCAGTCCATCTTAAGCCCAATGTTAAACTTGGCTCTAATACCACTTGTCATGTACCTCCACTTGACTTACTAATTTTTGGGAAGATACTTAAAAGAAAATTTTCATATAGAGACAGTGAAATATGTCTATCCACATTGATACTTAATCGATTTATAAGTTAGAGGTTCTCATTGTAAAACCCACATAATGCTTAGATTACAATTAAATATATCTTAACCTTCCGGTGACACCATAATGGCTCTATCCCATCATTTCCATACATATAACTTAATTACCTTTGAGTCTAATTGTACAATATTTATACAATGTACCCTTCACGGAAAATCTTAAGGATGGAAATGAATCTTAAAGTTTAGAAACCTTGGCGAATCTTACTAGTCCCTGACATGCAAACTATTAAAGGTGTAGCGATATGTTTGTAAAAATATTCAAATTTATAATGACTTTATATAGTCTCTATAAAACTTTGGAAATTTTTAAGGTAAAATAATTTTATGATATAAAGTTTTGGTGAATCATTTTTAGGAAAAATGGAAATTGGCGAATATTTTTTTCGAAAAAACACAGAAAATTAGCCCACTTGGGAATATTAGCTCCTAAAATTTTCCCTGGTACCCTTTTTGGGTTTCCACCCTAGCTATACTAGCAACTTATCACTACTAAGTCATGCTTTATACCAATACTATCGCATTGGCGCCTCCTCTATATAATTATGGTACATATGCATAATATATGGCATGGTTTATTTAACCAAATACCTACATCATACTCTATCCATAAAACAACATGGTAACACCTATGGTGCATTGTATGCATCAATATCATTATCATAGAATCACCTCTACATATATATCGATCTTTGTTAATTTTATAATCGACTTATGCACATACTACATGGCTTCGACACTTTGCTATTCTTGGTAACTTCAAGCCCACACCATGGGGAATAGTCATATTCATTATACAAAGGGTTGAATATTTGATGTCAAGACCTGAGATAACTTCGACAATAAATGGGATTGTACTCAGAAATCTCGTCTTCCTCTACCATGGCTCCACATATCCTCAACCACATGGTCCTCACATGGCCTCGCGTACATAGATGTTGGTAAGTTTTCAATGACAAGGAACTAGCTACCAGATTGGATGGATGCCATCTCCTTGGAATGCTCCCCTCACTCTAATCTAACCCTAACTTGTGATTTTGGGCAATACACCACTACGACACTTTCTTGTTTCTCTTTTCCGCTGCCGAACACGCCATGCCTGAACACAGGTGTACCAGAGGTTACAGTGAGGTGTCTTGGCTGAGAATAGAGACATGTGTTAACTTTGCATATTTCGCTGTCGATAATTGAGGAGTTTCTTGGCTAGGAAGGCACCTATACTTTCGGCTTTGTAACGATGCAATTTTAGTTTCATTTAAGAACATCCCACTGTAGGTAAATTACAATTTTGATTTTACTTAATGCATATCTTCATTTCGATTATTATTGGCCTCCGGTGAATTTCACGTAATGACATTGTTCTATATTTATGTAATGTATTAATTTGCTTCTGTGTGGCCTTATAGTGGATAACGCCTGCATAACTTCAAACCTTCTCATCTTAGGTAATCTTCATACTATTCTCTCCCTTTTTTATACATTTATATTTTGTTTATTTGACAATTTTTTTACTAATGTGGAGAATGCCACAAAGTTTCCTCAGAAGATACGATGGAAGAATATGTTGTAATAGGAAGGCTTCTTCAGTTTTCTCCAAACCCTGGGTACTTTAGTACCCTCCTTTATGTTATTTTTAAATAAAATACCAATTTAAAAAAAACTGACACCTCATTTGTGTGAAGAGGGCGATCAAATGGCTTTCTCATAGGGTCTTCGTCCCTGTCGAATCCTTTAAGGACTCAATTAGGGTAAGTTTTCCTGTGGTGTTTGAACATACCCTTATGGTCTAGATAAGGTTCTTAGAATTTTTTGTTAACTTAAAATTCAATTGATATTGACCACCAATTTTAACCTTTCCTCATGGAGTTGGTAGAGCCTTGGCTCAGTGATGTCCTAAAGGTAACATAATTTGTTTTCCCCTCGTTATTTTCCAACCTTTTTTATTGCTTATAATTTTTTCCTATTCTCATTGCTTCTGGCTTAGGTACTGTTTGCACGAATTTCCTGATATGAACTCTTCTTATACCCGGGTTTGCGACGAATTCTAATACGCTACTTTGATCACATCAATATTCATGGCTCTTCTCTTGGGGTAAATCATCTTCGCCACATCCTGACGACTGAACCCCTCAGTTGAAGTCCATCCATGGGCTTAGGGCTATTTGGGTTTTTAATTTTTTGGTCTCATGGTTGTATATACCTCGCTCGATGTTGTACTGTAACTATTTTATTTTATTGATGATAGTTTTAAATTAGGCATTCTCATTTTGAGGCTACACCATGGTACTCTTCTTAAGTACTGTAATCCTTTTGTGAGAGATATATGTATTGACCTCATATTTCTTGGTTTAGACATAAAAGTTAAGTTATGTCTATAAAGGTTTTGGTCGTCATTTCTTTTCTACATAGTCGTTGGTTTATGGATTCCGCATATGTATTTAAGAATGCACATAATCTTTTTTTCTAAAATCTTACTGTGATCAGAATTGGAATATTATTTTTTGTTGTGCTAAGATCCAATTCCGAATTTAAAGAAAGTGCTTGAGGATGACGAGGTTAATTGCAAGTTTAACATGAGTTTTATGTGTTTTTATATGAATTAACTGAGCATATTAACATAAACAAAACACTGAAGAACAACATCTAAAATAAATGAAAATCACCATAAATAGTAACACAATAGCACATAATGAAGGAGTTCACCCCACCTGGGCTACGTCTCCTTGGTCCAACTTCCAATGGCTTGGCCCTCTTCTATTATGCTCAAAAGTGTGATTACATATGTCTACGATGCTCAAACGGCTCTAAAACATGTTCCATCAGCTCCATAATTCCCAAGAATCTCTGTGTAGCCTCTTTCTGCATCGAATTTGGCCAAAACCCGACTTAGTTATGACTTACCCAAGTTTATGCACTATTCGCTCCATGTTTTCACCAAAAGCTAACATCATCCTACAAATTCACTAGGAATCAAGCTAACTGAGTGTCAATTTCGCTAAAAACTAGGTGAAATTTTCAGAGCGCTTAAATGCCCAGTAATGCTTATAAACCGAATTTTAAACCATATAAATTATGGTTTATAAAAAACAATTATTTATAAAAATTTCTACACTGTTAGCCTAACTGTCGGCATTTAGTGCTAACCATGGGCACATGTCGGCATTGGTGTAATTGTTTTATGTTAGCGGTTAGGGGTGCGGTTAACACTGCGACTTCCGATCTGGCATCCCATGATGTCCCATGGTGGAGTTATGTTGTGGTTATGGTTAACGACGTGGGCGCGGGGCTAGCCTCCCACCCGTGGTTTCGCCTTCGGTAGTGACCATGGATGGGGCTAGACCCTGACCCCCAACCCCCAATGTGCAATTCACATGACAACAAAACTAAACGACGTTTGTTGTATGGTAAGGAACACGTGTGATGGCGTGATGGTAACGCTTGTTGTTTCGTACTTGTAGGTCGCGATTTCGACTCCTCACACCTTTTCTCAATCTCCCACATTAATTTTGGTGGTCCTCGGGATGCCACATGGCAGCTCCTAGCTGGGCCACGTGGCAATATGTTGTTGGCCACCATCCCAACCAATGCAAACACACCACATCAGTGCCTCCAACCACTAATAAAAGGATGTCAAGTGTCATCACCTCATTCATCGGAGGACAAATAACTTTGACTGGTCAAACTGCCACAAGGGATTTCCTAGTCAGCTGTACGGACTACTGAGTTGCTTGTCCTGCATTTTTTTTTTTTAATTTGCTTGTTTGAAAAAGTCAACAGAACATGTTTCTCAGAGCATACAGTGCCATTTTTCTAGGAAAAAATTTGCACCCGATTTAAAACAAAGATATCTATGTTATCTTTTAGGTTCCACATCATTCTGACAACCCTCATTTTTTAGCATAATTTTGAGGCCCTGATCAGTCCTCTACACTGGAAGATTTTGGACACCAAAATATCACTTTAAGTTGTTCAGAAGATGAGATTGCAGTTCCCTCACATTTCCAATCTCGATCCATTTAGCATTATAAGGATGTGTTCCTTTCATCCCCACACGAAGGTAGTATACAATCCTTCGTTTTGATGTCCTTGTTCTTCTATCAAGAATTGTGTCCTGTTGAAGTTCATCAAGCTATTGGGGAGAAATTATTCAATATAAGGAATTTGAACCTATTCTCCTTAATATTCAATCAATTGAGGCTCATACAACCTTAGGCTCTCAAAATTAACAACAGAGTAAATTTGTGTGTATGAATGCAAATCTAACTTGAAGGCATGTTCACCAATCTTTTCCAAAATTTTGAAATAATAAGTGAGTTGTTTTTTTAGTTGTGATTTTATTTTTACATGGCATTAATATACACATCTTGTTGAAATTATCCACAACTACATACAAATAATCATGACCTATTTTTGACAATGGAATACCTTCTACAAAATCCGTAAAAACACTCTCCCATGGGTGTTAAGCTACAAAAAGTGGTATGTACAATCCTAACTTCCTATTCTAGGCTTACAGACTGCACATAATGAACAACCTTTAATGAAACGTGACACACTTTCAAGAATACGAGGCCAATAATAATACCTCTGGAGATGTGCCATTGTTTTTCTTACACTGAAATGTCCAGGATTAAGAGAAGTGCGTGCTTCACATATGACATTCACTCTCTCCCCCCATGGAATACAAAGCTTGCCCAAATGATACGACAAGTTATAATGTACATGTTAATCCAATTCCTCTACTTGGATTCCTTGACTCAAGCTTGCATAAACATCTTGAAAGTCCTTATCACATGCATATTTCTCAACATAACTTTCATGCAAAACATAATTATGCTTGATTAAAGTCCTTGCACTAATAATAGGCCGAGAAAGCATATTAGCAACCTTGTTGTACATACCTTTCTTATGCATGATTACCAAGTGGAATTTCTCTAAGAAACCCATCCATCGAAAGTGCCTTGAATGTTGCAACTTAGTTTACGATTGCAGGTATTGCAATGGTTGGTGATTGGTGTGTATGATGGTTTCCTTTCCCATCAAGTAGTTTTTACACTTTTTCACACTTTGAACCAACGCATAAAGCTCCTTTTCATACATAGGATATTTAAGCACTTCACCATTGAAAGTTTTTGAATGAAATGAAATGGGCTTACTATGTTGCATAAGGACTGTGCCCATGGCATAGTCACTTGCATCCATTTGAATCTAAAAGGGTTGTCTCAAGTTCAATAGTGCAAGTACTAGGGATGAACTGATCTTCTCTTTCAAAGCATCAAATTCATTTTTATGCTTTCCTCCCCACTAGAAGACCTTCTTCACACTATTCAATGCATGTAAAAGAGTTTTCATAAAACATAAGTTAGCAATAAACTTCCTCCAATATTGGGTTTCTCCCAAAAAACTTCTTACCTCGGTCACTGTCTTGGGCGTTGGACAATTCACAATGACCTCAACCTTAGAGGGTTCTATCCTCAACTCACCTCCTCCAATAATATGCCCCAAATACACCAAAGAAGTTTTACCAAACTCACATTTTGACATCTTAAAAAAAAATTGGTTTTTCCTTAAGAAATCAAGTACTTTTCTTAAATGCATGACATGTTCCTCAAGTGATTTACTAAAAATTAAGATATCATCTAAGTAGAAAATGAAAAAATCATCAATAATTGGCCTTAAAATATCATTCATCACACACATGAAGGTACCAGGAGCAGTACATAAACCAAAAGGCATAACAAGCCATTCAAATAAACCTTGCTTTGTTTTGAATGATGTCTTCCAAATGTCACCCTTAGCAATTCTAATATGATGGTATCCACTCTTAAGTCAAACTTAGTAAAATAATTTTCATATTTCAATTAATCAAGTAAATAATATATTCTAGGAAGTGGATAACAGTTCTTTACCATAATCTTATTCAATGCATGGAAATCTACACACATGCGCCATGTTCCATCCTTTTTTGGCAGCAACACAATAGGTAACCCACATTGCAAAGAAATTGGTTGGATGATCCCTTTGTCCAACAACTCTTGAATTTGATTTTTGATTTTAGCACTCTCCATCACCGACATCCTATACATGCTAATGTTAGGAAGAGGAAAATATTAATGTAATTTTATTTCATGTTGGATTCCCCTCTTGGGAGGTAATCCCTTTGGCTCTTGAAACATCTCATTATTTTGATTAACCACTTCAATCAAATCAGATTTCAACTTTGGATCACAACCTTGAAATGCTTCATAATCAACATCCTTCTTTGGTTTAATCATAAGAATCACAAAATTCTTGCTTGAATTGACTAGTCTTTACATTTGCCCTGCATTAACTAATGAAATATTTAGTTTCTTGCGATGAGCTCTCACAATATACTCCACACCATTTTTGAACAAGTGGTACTTGTTTTCATGGAAATAGAAGATAGATTTTCTATCATAGAGGTAAGGACTACCCAAAAAAATTTCTGCAATATCAAGAAGTACAACATCTAATTCAACTGTGTCAATGAATTTTTTTGTGATTGCAAACCGAAGATACACTTTCTTGTAACCTGAAAATTTGTGTTCTTGCATATCCAACCCAATGGATATGGTTTGTGATCAGGAATGGTTTCAGGATTAAGTTTCTTGACTAAGTATTCAGATATCAAATTGGCTTGAGACCTACTATCAAATAGTGTGTCGACTTTTTTATGTTTTGAAATAACCCTCACATGAAATAATTCAATCCTTGCTTTTTTATTTGGAGTACTAGTGTGACAATTTGATCAACTAGTGCTAGCAGTGTATTGTTTTCCTTTCATACCCATGGTTGTAATTTTAATTTCATCACCCGAGTCGGATCGCAAATCATCTTGAGTGGTTGCAATTGTTTTTTGTTTTCCCTTGCTATTGAATTTCTTGGGCCTCATCTCTGGATGAAGCTTCCAACGTTGGTCTTCATCATGACCCTCTTTGGAACAATGTTTGCATGTAATTTTCTCTCCTCCCTTTTTAATGGATGCATTTTTCTTTCCCTTTCATTTGAAAACGTTTCCTTCCTCTCCACCCTTAAATGGATTCTTTCTACCCTCTTCTGGAATGTTTTTCCCTCTTGCCTCAAGGTGAGTGGCTTGCACACAAACCTCATCTATACTAGTGGGATTGAACATAAGGATAGTATGCCTTACGTAGCTATGTAAACCCCCTATATACTTTAGCAACGTGTCTTGTGAATGCAAATCAACACCTAACATAAGAGCTATTTTTCTAAATTCTTGGGTGTAATCTTGCACACTTTGACCTTGAATTTGTCTAAAGTTCTGTGAATTCATGATGGATTTTTGCATATATGCTAGAAGGTAAAATTTTCTTTTAATTTCAGTAATGAAATTATACCAAGAGAGTGAGATTTTACCATGTTTTTAAATCTCATCTTGTGTCTTGGCTTCCCACCATACTAGTGTTGCACCCTCCAGTCTCAAGGAAGCTAGTTGAATATTTGTATCATCATCTCTAAGGTTTTGAATTCTATAGTAGACCTCTAACTGATGAAACCAACTGTCAAGATTATATGCATTCCCTTCACCATTATACATAGGCAGCTCAAATTTAATATCAATTTTTAACAAAGGTTGTTTACCAATTCCGTTTGAGGTAGGTTGATGAGTATGAGTAAGGGTTGTAGTAGTGGAAGAGGATGAAGGTGAAGGTGAAGATCGTGTTGAGGATGATGGTGGAGTAGATGGTGGCTAATCACCATTTCCATTACATCCTCCTCCTGGAGAACCCTCTCCTCTTGGAGGCCTCGAGCTTTCACCCTAAAACCTTTTGTTACTATATGCATAGAGGACCTTTACCATCTCTATAATGTCAAAGAAATCCTTTCTAAACGCCTTCTCATCCTATGACATGTTATCATTTCCTCCTCCATGAGTCATGCTTACTGAAGCTTCTACTGCAATTGAGGTGAACCTTTTGGCAGAGATTGTGGAAACTCTTCCCTCCTTCTCCTTGCTCCAACTAGATAGCGTGCACCCACAAGCCTGCCTTATCCTCTCTTGAGATTCATCCTTGTAAGCATTTAAACACTTGAAAAACAAATTAAATCCTTCTTGCAAAACTAAACCTAGTGCTCTAATACCAACTAGATCTGAATGGGAATATTGGTGTTTGTTGTGCTAAGATCCAACTCAGAATTTAAAGAAAGTGCTAGAGGATGATGAGGTTAATTGCAAGTTTAACATGATATTTTATGTGTTTTTATGTGAATTTCATGAGAAAATTAACATAAACAAACACTCAACAACAACATCTAACAAACGTCAACATCACCATATTTAGTAACACAATGGCACGTGATGAAGGAGTTCACACCACCTAGGCTACGTCTCCTTGGTCCATCTTCCAATGAATTCACCTTCTTCTATTATGCTCAAAAGTGTGATTACATATACTTACAATGCTCAAACAGCTCTGAAACATGTTGCATCAGCTCCAGAATTCCCAAAAATACATGTGTAGCCTCTTTGTGCATCGAATTTGGCCAAAAAATGACTTAGTTATGACTTCCCCAAGTTTTTACACTATTCGCTCCATATTTTTCCCAAAATTTGGCATCATCCTACAAATTCGCCTGGAATATAGCTAACTAAGCGCCAATTTTTCCAAAAACCAAGTGAAATAGTCAAAGTGCTTAAATGCCCAATAACGCTTATAAAATGGATTTTAAATCATATACATTATGGTTTATATATATAAAAAAAATTATATAAACACCATCGCACGATTAGCTTAACGGTCGGCATTTAGTGCTAACCATGGGCACATGTCAGCATTGGTGTAACTATTTTGTGTTAGCGGTTAGGGGTGCAGTTAACACCGTAGCTTCCGATACGGCATCGCATGGTGTCACATGGAAGAGATATGTTTCGTTTACGATTAAAGACGGGGGTTCGGGGTAACATCTCGTCCATGGTCCTGTCTCTGGCGGTGAATAGGGCTAGGACTAGACCCCGACCCCCAACCCCCAATGCACAATTCACATGACAATAAAACCAAACGTCATTCATTGTATGGTATGGAACACATGCAATGGTACGATGGTAACACTTAGTGCTTGGTACTTGTAGGTCATGGGTTCGACCCTCGGTGCCTTTGTTTGACCTCCCACATAAATTTTGGTCGACCTCGAGCTACCACGTGGTGACCCCTGGCTGGGCCACGCAGTAGCCTGTGGTTGGCCACCATTCAAAATAATGAAAACATGCCAGGTCAACCCCTCCAACCACCAAAACAAGGATTCCAAGTGTCATCACCTCATTCGTCGGAGGATAAATCACTTTGACCAGTCAACTACCACATGGGCTTGCTTAGTGAGTTATACGGGTTGCTGACTGGGCTGTCCTGAATTTTTTTTGTTCCTGTTTGATAAAGTGGAAAGAATGTGTTTCTGGGAGCATATAGTGTCGGTTTTCCATGAAACGAGTTCTGCTGGATTCAAAATGATGATATATACGTAGTCATTCAAGTTCCACACCATTTGGAAAACTTTCATTTTTAGCATAGTTTTGAGCACTTGAGCATACTGTATGTACTTTCTTCGTCCATTATGAGTCCAAAGTTTGCAAGGCTTGTTGTATATTAGTGATATAACTAAATTGAGTCTCTTTTGTATCTATAAATGCTATGATCAATCTTTTTTGTTATTAGAACCATGTGAAATTGTAAATTTGATTCATGTATTTCACTGTATTAATATATATACTTCGATTTTATTTTAAAATTGTTTATATGTGTGTAATTTATGTTACAATAGCACAAATCTCGTATTTTCAAATGTAAATATCCAGAGACTGTGTTGGTCACACCGAACCGCTATTCTCTAGGTCTACTACTTTACATTTTGTTCACTGTCATTATTTTGAGGATCAACGACGATCTAATATTAACATATAAATTCAGGTTAGCACACAACCCATCAATTATGCTAATATCCTAGGGTTTTTATCTCATTCCCTTGTTGGATTTAAATCCACTTTGGCACTATATACCATTACAAATTCCATAGGAAATCCTATGGATATAATTGATACCACACAATGGATTTTAGTCCAAGGGTAAATCCTATCCCAATTTAATTTCATTGAAGGTTATTTACAATCTTTATGTTTATCTTAAAGCCTCGAAATTTCAGTTGATGCTTCCAAGATTTTTTCCTGGATTTCTTACATTAGCCCCAACTGATGCACTAAGGATACCCTTAGGACAATATTTAGATTCAAAATAAGCAGATGACACACTAACATCAATTATGTATAATGTTTAACCCCACGATAATGTAAATACCAAGTACTATCTGGGCGAAATTAAAATCCGAAATTTATTCTCTCAGACCCATTAAATGTAAACCTGAAATCTTCTTTTCGACCCTTTAGCAAGAGCCAAAGTTCAATATTTCTTATAGTACTCATTCTCCAATAGATCCCAACCTAACTCATTAAATTCTATTAGAACATTTTTATAATATAATTTATCTATAATGGTAGTGAGAAATAATATATCAATAGAACAATATTGTGTTCTTTCCCTAACTATATACACATGAAATAGTATTGTAATCAATCATAGTATTGCATTCATTCCCTAATAATATGCACATAAAAAATTACTATATTCAATACTTAAAAATACATAATTCAAGCATTGCATTGAATACATATTAACAGTGTAGAAACTACTCGTACAAAGGTTATTCAGGAGTTAATAGTTCCTTGATCATGCAAGTCGAATTAACATGGAAAAAATAGTTCGCCCCCCAACCATGAACCATCACCTTAGGTTCTCCCTCATGCTGAGATCCATATTTCCCCCCAAGATCAGCAACCTCTTTTCCTCTTGGGAAATGTAATTTATCCTTGTTTTCCATTGTAAACTTTCTAAAACATTGTATCAGTTTTATGTCCTCTTCTTAACCCCATAACCTAGTTTTTGTTATAAAAAATTACTTTTTTTTTTCATTTAAAGCCCGATTTTCACCCCTACTATGCTTTATTCACCCTCTCCAGTGTTTTTTCCCCACACTAGGTGATTTTTTAGATTTTTCTCTCCCAATCTAAAAATCACCGAAATTCATTCCTAGGGATTTTGAGGAATAATTTTTGAAATATTTAATTCCATCTTATCCATTTGGATTGGAATAATGATCTCATAAAAATAAATTATTTTCCAAGTTAATTATCAATTTATTCTTTAATTTCTTTTTTTTTGGTAAATGAGGCTAATCTATATTAATTCAAAAATAGAAACAATACATATGCTACAGGCTGGGTTGGTAAGTTGTGCTTAACCAATCCCAACCTTTGTTGCACGGATAAGGGACTGCCTCCATGGAGGAAACCAGCCTAAAAATTACATGAAATAGGAAATTACAAAATGTGCAGAAGCATTGGTGTAACTGTAAATTCCGTGGTGATAACAAGCATGAAAAAAAACAAGGAAGAACTGAGCTACTACACATTCCTTAGTTTTTGGCTTCATCATCACTGACTGGATCTTCCTCCACTATGCGGCAGACGTACGCATGCGCAACAGTTTCCTCTGTATCAGTGGGTAGACTCGAGGGCTTGGAGACTGGTGCATAGAGGATGGAAGAAACTGGGTATTCTACATCAGGGATGCACATCCAGGTACCTTCAGAATCCATAATCCAAACATATGTGTCATCCCCCTCATCTTCCTGAGCTAGAAGAGGCTTAGCCTTGCGAGGAAAGGGGTGTGCCTGGTGCACAATGGTGTACTTTCATGGTCTAGTTCTACCTTTCTACGAAACCTGCGAGGGGGGCTCCTCCTCCTGATCAGGTTCAGGGCTCTGTGTAGCTTGACTAACTGAGGAGGAGCCTTTGATAGACTCTAGGAAATTATCCGGCCCTCGGTGGTAGCGCACCTCTCTGACCTCCAAAGATGGTTCTTTGGCATAGCCTAGGTGCCATGGTCAACTGAAGCAGAGGAGTGACAGAGCTAGCGGAATGCACAGAAAGGAGGGAAGTGCAAAGAAGGGGAGGAGCACAAGAGGACGGGGAGGAGAACTAAAGGGGAAAGTACGTCAAGGGGCACGGGATAATGGCTGCACCCATACTTATGAGACTAGAAGGATAGATAGAGCTGGGGTAAGATGCGTAGGCAAGGGGAGTCGTAGCCCAGGGATTTCTGCACAGTACAGCTCTAGTGGGAGGGATGCATAGTAGAATAGGTGCATAGGAGGGCGAGAAATGTAACAAAAGATAAGCCTGAAGAAGTTGAATATATGTCTCTTTGTGTTGAGAGGTATTCCTTTTAAAAGGCCTGTGACACATGCAAAGGGGTAGAACATGATTTTTCCTCGCACGCAGCTGCATGCCATAACTGTTTTCATGAGTGGACTCGAGTGAAGAGTTATGGCCGATTGATGTGTTAATCTAGGTAATAATTTAGAACATGTTGTGTAACTAGCTCCAAAAATAGAAGAAAAGAGATCTCAACGCCTTAGAAATAAGCCACTTCGAGGGGGCAACCTCCAATACATTACATAAATGAACAATTCTTGGATGATACAATTTACAAAACCTCCTTTCTATATATAGGAGTCCATGGGGCCATAATGTAATCCTAGTGGGGCACAATGTAATCCTAGCCGACCTAACAATAATAATTTAAGGGCACAATAATAACAAAATGGGGGTTACAAGGGTACAATAATAACAATAAGGGGGTTACACTAACAACAATAAGGGACTATACTAGTAATATAGGGACCTAACATGCCCCTCTCCTTCAAAAAAGTGTTATCCTCAACTCTTGAGTAGCTCTGGGTGCTTCTGTATAAAATTCTCATCCTCCCATGTAGAATCTTCAGTGGGTAAGTTCTTCCACTTGATGAGATATTCTAAAATTGATCGATTCCGTAGTTGTCGAGTTCTTGTTTCCATGACCGCTTCCGGTTCCAATATGATTTTTCCTTCCTCATCAAGTTCTGGCAATATTGTTTGAACTGGAAGATTTTCACCTATAACCTTCTTTAAGCACGAAACATGGAAAATTGGATGTACTCGCGAAGAAGCAGGAAGCTCTAATTTGTATGCCATAGTACCAATCTTTTGCAACACCTTGTAAGGACCATAGTACTTTGGCGATAATTTATTATCCTTCTTAGCTTGCTTGAGGGACATTTGTTTGTATGGTTGTAGCCGTAAAAATACCCAATCTCCTACACCAAAACTTCTCTCGCTGCGATGTTGATCTGCCTGTTGTTTCATTCGATTTTGTGCCAAATTCAGGTTATCCTTTAAGAGTTGGAGAACTTCTTGCCGATGCTCGATGTGATCTTCCACTGCTTGAACCTTCGAATTTTCTCTTAAATATGATGTGATGGATGGTGGATGATATCCATAAAGTGCCATAAATGGGGTCATTTTTGCTGCAGTATGGAAGGAAGTGTTATACCACCATTCAGCGAGAGGCAACCACTTGACCCATTGTGTTTGTTTATCAGATACAAAACAACGAAGATATCCTTCCAAACATTTATTTACTATCTCAGTTTGACCATCAGATCGAGGATGATAAGATGAGCTATGAGCTAATTGAGTACCCAAACAAGAAAATAACTCCGTCCAAAAATTTCCCGTAAAAATGGGATCTCTGTCGCTCACAATAACCCTTGGGCATCCATGTAGCTTTTGAATTCTGTCCACAAATGTAGTAGCAACTGTACTTGCTTTAAATGGATGAGATAATGCACAAAAGTGTGCATACTTGGTAAGTCTATCAACTACCACCATGATGACATTCTTGCCTTCGGACTTCGGTAAACCTGTGATAAATCCATTGAAATTTCCTCCCAACGTTGACTTGGAATGGATAAAGGTTGTAGAAGTCCCGGGGTCTTAATTGTCTCCACTTTATTCTGCTGGCAAACCAAACATTCCGCCACAAACTTTTGAATATCAGATTTAAGGCTATCCCAAAAAAATTCTTTCTTCACCCTGTGGTAAGTTTTTAAAAATCCTGAGTGTCCTCCTAAAGGAGAAGTGTGCAATTCCAGAAGAATATTTTGTTTTAGTTGGGAATTCTTACAAAGATATAAGCGATCTTTGTACCATAAGGAATCATTTTTCCAACTAAATGTATCCGATGTACTAGGATCTTGCTGCAACTTTTTAATGAGTGTCCATACATCTTTGTCCTTCTTCCATTCATCTCTTGCTTCGGTTATCCAATCTGGTTGGATAATAGAAATGGCACAAAGCAATGCTTCCACCTCTTCATTATTTCTTGAGAGTGCATCCGCAACAACATTAAGCTTTCCTTTTTTGTAGATTATTTCAAAGTCATAACCCAACATCTTTGTGACCCATTTTTGCTGCTCTTCTGAAGATAGTCTTTGTTCCAAAAAGTGTTTAAGACTATCATGATCAGTTTTTACTTTGAAGTGTCTTCCCATTAGGTAAGTTCACCATTTCTTTAGTGCATGCAGTATTGCTAACATTTCCTTCTCATAAATAGGTTTCTGTAAATACTTTCCTTTGATTGGACGACTTTCAAAAGCAATGGGTCTTCCTTCCTACATTAAAACTACACCAATTCCATTTCCCGAGGCATCACATTCCACAATGAAGGTTTTTGTGAAGTCTGGCGTAGCTAAGACCGGTGCTAGGCACATTGCCTCTTTAAGATGTTCAAAGGCCTTAGTTGCTTTAGGAGTCCATGAAAATGCATCTTTCCTCAATAATGTTGTTAGAGGTGCTGCTATTCTCCCATAATTCTTAACAAACTTGCGATAATACCCTGTTAACCCGAGAAATCCTCGCAACTGCTTTATGGTTGTGGGAACTTTCCATTCCTTAATGGCTTTAATTTTGTTAGGGTTCACTTTAACACCCTCGTGAGATACAATATGACCCAGATATTCCACCTCTTGTACTCCAAAGAAACATTTGGACTTTTTTGCATATAATTGTTTCTCCTGCAATAGTTTGAGCACCCTGTCAACATGTTCAACATGATCCTTCCAAGACCTGCTGTAGATTAGTATATCAACAAAAAATACTAGCACAAATTTTCTAAGGAAGGGTTTGAAAATGGAATTCATCAACCCTTGAAATGTAGAAGGTGCATTGGTAAGGCCAAAAGGCATGACCAAAAATTCATAATGACCCTCATGAGTTCGAAATGTCGTTTTTGGAATATCTTCAGTCTTCATTCTAATTTGATGATATCCTGAACGAAGATCCAACTTGGTAAAATAAATTGCTCCATGTAATTCATCCAATAATTCATCAATCACAGGAATGGGAAATTTATCTTTAATGGTGAGCTTATTAAGCTCCCTATAATCCCGACACATTCGCCATGATCCATCCTTCTTGTGTACCAATAATACAAGAGCAGAGAAAGAACTTTGACTAGGTTGAATTATACCCGCTTCTAACATTTCTGAAATCATACGTTCAATTTCGCTCTTTTGGAAGTAAGGATATCTATAAGGCCTGATGTTTGGAGGAACACTTCCTGGAATCAAATGAATAGCATGATCATGATCACGAATAGGTGGGAGTCCTTTGGGAGTTTCAAACAACTTGGAATGATTGTCCAAGAATTTTTGGAGATCTGCAGAAATAGATGATTTTGATGTTGGAACTTCTAGTGAGCATAAATGTGCAATTACGCCTCATTGTTCTTGATTTAGAAGATTTTTCATGACCTTAGAGCTTATTATCTTTCCTGGCTTCCCTGTAATATCCCGTAATTCAACTTCCTTTCCTTTTGAAAAAAATTTCAAGAAAACTTCTTGAAAATTAAAAGCTATCATCCCCAAAGATTGTAACCATTGTACTCCTAGTACAACATCAGCACCTCCCATAGGAATGGAAAGCATTGGACTATTCAATACATATTCCCCCATGGTTAGCTTAATATTATGGCATTTTTCAGAGCAATTTATAGTTCCTCCATTTGCAACCATCACTTGACATTCTGGTGCTGGGTATAGGAAACAATTTAATTCCTTGGCTACCTTACAATGAATAAAATTATGGGTGCTACCCGAATCAATCAACACTATTACCTTTTTCTTCTTGATTTGTCCTTTTATCTTGAGAGTTTGAGGAGTGGTAATTCCTGCCAGTGCATTACACGATATGGTCGGATTCATTTCTTCCTCTTCCGGGGCTGGTTCTTGGTGTATATCCTCTTCTTGTTCATTTTCTTCTTCCTCTTCACAATATATGTAAAATAATTTCTTCTCAGCACACTTATGACCTTAGTGTATTTGCTATCACAACTGTAGCAAAGCCCTTTTGCTCTTTTTTCTTCCAATTGTTGTGGTGTCAACCTTGTAGGTTGTGGAAATCTAGGCGTAGCCACACTTCATTCTTTATAGAATTGAGTGGTAGGCTTCCTTGTTGCCATAATTTTACATTCAACTTTTCTTGCCAACCTGAATGCCTTCTCCAATGAATCAGGTTCCAGAACATGAACTTCATGTTGAATGTTATCCTTTAAAGTGCCTATGAAGAGATCAATCCTGTGTTCCTCTGGAATATCAGTTACCCTTATATTCAATTTTTGGAAGTCCTCAATGTGCTGCCCCACTAAACCCTTTTGCTTGAGATTTATCAATTCGCTAAAGAAGGTGTTGCTCTTTGTATCCTCATAATGTGCTATCATTTCCTCCGTAAAAATTGACCAAGTGACAATTTTTTTACGGGAGCAAAGCCATTGATACCATACAAATGTGTTTTGTTCTAAATGTAAAGTTGCAATGCGTACCTTTTGTGTGTTTTGCACGTTATGGAGATCAAAATATTGCTCCATCTGTAGTATCCATGTTACAAGATCATTTCCATCAAACTTCCTCATATCCATCTTTGGAATATGGTGGTTCTTCCCGCCAACATTAGAGTTTATGAAATCACAATTAACATTTATTTTGTTCTCATCATGAGGTTCTTCTTCTATCTTTTCACCATTAGGAAACCTTTCTTGTATCAACTTTGTCAAACCTTCCATGTCTGCTTTTATCCATCTTAGCTTCCATGCTTACTTTTCCATGCCATCTCATCCATCTTAGCTTCCACGCCTTTCTTCAACCATCCATCTCTACTTCCACGCCATCCATCTTAGCTCTCATGCCTTTCAAACCGATCGCGTCCATCTTCACTTCCACGCCTTTCTTCAAAACTTCCATTTCATTTTTTGTTGCTCTTTGCGAGAGTGAAATTTGTTGCACTTGCTCTTGTAATTTTGATAGATAATGTTGCAATTATTCATCTTCATGAGTCATGGTAGAGCCTTCTAAAGGCTTTATGGGTGTTGAATTATTTTTAGGTGCCATTTTAGAATCCAATATTGATACCTATTCTTTTGCTTGCTTTGAGGAGCTCGATATTGAAATTGAATTATATCTGTAATAGAAAATCTTCAATATCTAAAATTCAGCCCTGTAGTAGCCCTTTGAAGCTTCTTTCAAATGCCACAGGTCTGATCTAATTTGGATTCCCCAAGACAAAGTTGTGTCCAATCTCCCACAACACCGAATGCCCGATCTAACGAGAGCAACCTGGTAGATTTTTCCACGTGTCACTATTTTGTCCTTTGTCTCTGAAATTGATAGCCAAGAAACTAAAGTCCGTGTACTTGTGACCACTTTTTACGGCACTCTAATCCGATGCCCAGAGAGAGATTTATTGAACTTTTCCCATGATCATCTCTTTGAGATGAAATTCAGGAGCCTGAAAAAGCACTACCTTCCACGAATCATATCTCCAAAAAATGTTACAACCAAGCTCGAAATTTTCACGAATTTCCGTATTTCAGCTTCGGCATCAGTAGAAATTTCAGATTCTGAGCCTTTGTAGAAAAGCATTTATAGTGAAAATTCCACGATGACCTATTTAGGAGCTTGGAAAAAGACCTAACTTCCACAGATGATATCTCCGAAAATATTGCGAACAAAGCTCTGAAATTTTTAGAAAATCTTCCTCAGGATTTCAGCTTCGTACCCTAAAAATTTCAGCTTCTGAAACTTCATAGAAAAAAAGTTATAGCTAAATTTCCACGATGACCTATTTGGAGCAGCGAAACCCTAGAATGCAAACCTCTGATACCAAATGTTGTGTAACCAGCTCCAAAAATAGAAGAAAAGAGATCTAAACGCCTTATAAATAAGCCAATTCAAGGGGGAAACCTCCAATACATTACATAAATGAACAATTCTTGGATGATACAATTTACAAAACCTCCTTTCTATATATAGGAGTCCATGGGGCCATAATGTAATCCTAGTGGGCCACAATGTAATCCTAGCCTACCTAACAACAATAATTTAAGGGCACAATAATAACAAAATGGGGGTTACAAGGGTACAATAATAACAATAAGGGGGTTACACTAACAATAATAAGGGACTATGCTAGTAATATAGGGACCTAACAGAACGATTGTTGGAGAGAGGTACCTTGAAGGGGGTGATGATGTTCAAGCGTGTCTTCATCACGCCTTATCTTGTTCATCTCATGCTAATGATTGCTAGTGTGAGTTTCCACATCGGGCGAGGACTTGCGCTGTAGGTCTTCATCCTCGTGGGCATGGGAGAGGCATTTTTCAAGCGTCCTTCTGCTGTCACCCACATCTGAGGAGAGGATATTCTTTTGAATGAGAGTTTGGCATTCTCTTCTTAAAGAATATTCCTCGGCTTGGGTGAGGTTGGAATGATACAACTCTTTGTGACTTTCCACCCCCTTTGTTCTCTAGGAGGTCCGCAACTGAGTTTGCTTTCATGCACAAATGGTGAAAAGTAATAGCTTTGTGATTGTGTATCATTTGTTCCAGAAGTTCGAGCCTGTGGGAAAGCCTCCAACCAGTGGATAACTTTGTGGGAGCCGTAGCATGGAGAATTCTTGTGGCCGCCACAGTGATGATTTTCGAGTCTCCCTCCATTTGCAGGGGAAATAGTTAAACTCAATTGCTATGTAGATACCCTGGATGAGCCCCTCAAGCTCCGCATAGTTGTTGATATCCCAACCCATATTGCCATAGTAGATCCGAAGTGGCTCGCCCTGGGAGTTCTTAAAGATACCTCAGAATCCTGCATTTTAGGGGTTTCCTTTGGAAGAGCCATCAAAATTACATTTGAGGAAGCCATTTGGGAGAGGCTTCCATTCTTCAGGAGCAGGGGTTCTTCCGGCGCTGCTTGGGGTGATGTCAAGGGGGTATTTATGCTCATATGACAATTTTTCTATATGTTACGCTCAACAGTAAAGGTGGGGAGATCCTCCTGGCTCCAGGAATCAAGGGCCATTGTTTCAGTGAGGTTTTTGTGTATCCTTGCCTAGATTTACTGTAGGGTGGATACTTTGTCTTTAAAGATTTGATTATTCCTTTCTTTCCATATGTTCTAGATAAGTAGGCCCAGGATTATCTGCCATAGTTTATTCAGAAGGTTGTTGGGGTAAGGAATGTTTGTCCATATGTTGCTGGTGTTGATGATGTTGCCCCTTTCTCTGTTGGTACGTTTGCATAGCACTGTTATTATGTCCCACAGGGAATTAGAGGTAGGGCATTGGTCCAATAGGTGGTCGATGGTTTTCCTGGAATAGAGGGCATCTATAGGGTCCTACAAACCCTCTCTTCAAAATATTCTCCCATGTGAGGATGCGACAATTACTAAGCAGCCACAAAAGGTGGCTACTTTGGGCCAGAGTTGGGCTAACCATATCTTCTTCCAGATGAGATTGGTAGGATCTGGGTTCTGCTAATGTAAGAAGTTGTAGGCTTCCTATGTGGAGAAGTTTCCACTGGTCATGTGACCCCATCGAAGGATATCAGGTCCTCGTTGGGATATTATTTTTATTTTAGTGCTTAGTTCCTCCCAGATGTCTGTGTGATTTTCATTATTCTAGTCGTCTTGCCATCTGTCTGTATGTATCTAGTTCTTGTATCCTTGAGTTGTGTCATCGGTCCAGAAATCCTGTACATACTTCATCTGCCTTGCATGTAATGTTGCGCTCCACAATGGTCTGGGGAAGATGGAGGAGAGTCTTGGTAGTTGTTGCCAGGAGTCCTCCCAGAATCTAGCTTGAGTGCTACTGCGCAGCTCCCAAAAGCTATAGGTTTGTATCATTTTCTTTTGGTTGCTTGCTGCTTTCCAGATTTGTGATCCTCCTAGCTCTTTGTTGAATCTGATAAGGTCCTCCTTGGGCCATGTACAAGCATATTTGGCTGCACACATGTTATCCCATAGATTATGGGGGTTGGAAACCCATTTCCACTAGATATTAGCTCCCATGACGCTGTTGTTGTGCTCTGGATCATGCATCCCTTGCCCCCCATGAACTTTTGGTGTACATACTTCTTTCCAATTGACTAAAGCCCACTTTTGTTTCTCTTTGGTACCACTCCACATGAAATTTCTTTGTAATTTTCACATGGCCTTGAGGACCCATTTGGGGGCTACGAGTACTGAGAAGAGGTAAATCGGGAGAGACTGCAAAATTTCTTTGATGAGTACCAAATGACCAGCTATATTGAGAGTACGATGGGTCCATTTGGATAGCCTAGTTTCTATTTTGTCCACCAGCGCTTGCCATGAGGAGTGATTAATGGTTGTGTCAGTGAGAGGGGCTCCAAGTATTTGGAGGGTAAGGATGCGATGGAGAAGCCTAGGATGTGTGAAATATTTCACTAAGATAAAGGGGGGGTGTGGAAGAAAAAGATGTGTAATTTTTCAGGGTTGACCTATGTGTTGGAGGCTTTAGAGAAGGAATATATAATATATTTGAGGGTACGGGCTTCCTGGACCGAGGGGTAACCCATGATCATGTTGTCATCTAGAAATTGTTGATGGGAAGAGGGGGGAAGGTTGTGGAGGGGTATGCCCTCCAGAGCACCTGAATGGATGGAGCATTTGAGAAGGTGACCCATCCATTTAGCCATAATGATGAAAATGAAGGGTGAAAAGGGTTCCCCTTCTCTAATTCCTCTTGAGGGGTTGAAAGTTGCAGAGGGTATACCATTGACCAAGGTGGAAAGAAACGGGGAGGTTATGAGGCTCATGATCTAGCGTACCCAGGTGTGGCTAAATCCAAAGGAAAGAAGGACATATTTGATATAGTCCCAGCTGAGTTTGTCAAAATCCTTGGATATATCAATTTTGAGGAGCATACTTGGTTTATTGGAAGTTTTGAGAGAATGTATGACATCGTGGGTTAAAATGATGCCATCAAGGATTTTCCGGCCTTCAACATAGCTCTTTTGCTCCGAGGAGATAATCAGGGGGAGGAGCTGCTTCAACCTATTAGTAATAACTTTGGAAGTTATCTTATAAATGAAATTTTAGAGTGTTATTGGCCTATACTTACTGGGCGTGGTAGCATTGTCTTATTTTGGAACAAGAGTGATGAGGGTGGCGTTGAGTGCTGGAAGAAGCCAATGAGTGGTATGTGATTCCTCCACTACACCCCAAACCTCATCTTTGATGGGTTCCCAGAAGAAGTGGAAGAAGTTGGTAGTGAATCCATCAAGGCCTGGAGCTTTCCCAAACGTCACTTGGAAAACTACTTGTTCCACCTCAGCAAGAGTGGTGGCTTTGAGTAGCGTTCGGTTGTGTTATTCTGTAACCAGCTTGGGAATGTGCTGGGAGATTTTTCCTATTCCCTCATGCCTCTGACGATTAGGTTCTTGAAGAATGTTCCCGGAGTGGTTGCGCAAATGTCCTCTTGCTTTTCCAGGCGCTCTCCATTTTGGTTTTTGAGAATAGTGATTCTATTATGCATCCTATGCTGAATGGTGGAGTGGTGGAATTTTTTTTTGTTTCATTCTCCCTCTTTAAGCCAGCAGATCCTAGATTTTTTTCTCCATAGGATCTCTTCCTGACTCCTTATTTCTTCCATTTCAGTTGATAATATATTTTCTTGATTCCCTAAATCGGCTGAGTGTCCTTCCATGATGATAGTTTTTTGAAGCTTTTTCATTTTCTCTTCTAGATCTCTTTGATCTTTGAAGATATTTCTGAAGGTGGATTTGTTCCACACCTTCAGTTTACCTTTGAACATTTTCAACTTTGTCTAGAATTGGAGAATTTTTTTTCCTTGTGGTGGCAATAGGGGGGACCACCAATCAGAGACCATTTCCTTGAACCCTGGATGTCTGAGCCAACAGTGTTCAGATTGGAATTGTCTGGGAGCATACACACCTAGTCTTAACCATTGAAGTTGTATTGGCTAGTGGTCAGAACCTATGTCGGGATGACGGTGGCTACTAGATCACCCCCCATATGGATGAATTCTTCTGTGATGAGAAATCAGTCTATTCTGGAGCAATTTTGTGGATGTCTCCTCTTTTGTTGTTCCAGGTGAAGCCGCCATTGGAAGTTTGCAGATCTAAGAGATGGTTTTCTTGAATGAAGTTCTTGAATCCATTGTTGTCCAGGTTATGATGCATCCTTCCTCCATTTCTTTCCTGTATATTTGTTATCATATTGAAATCTACTCCAAGTAGCCAGAGTGGTAGAGATCTCTATTTATTGAGTTCAGCCATGTTGTCCAGAAGCTCCATTTTCTGGTGAATATTTTGGGGAAAGTAGACATTCGTTAGCAAGAAATGGATGACTGCTCCAATCAGGTGAAAGTTGGTCTGGATGAAATGCTTATTGGCATGATATTTCTCTATGGATATGATTTGGGGGTTCCAAATTATTTTCAGTCCTCTAGAAGATGCATTGGCATCTACCGCTGTTGTTTTACATCCTTTCCATATCTTTTTGAATATTTTTTCTAGAGTGGAGCTGGAACATTTGGTTTCTTGCATGTAGAAAATTGTAGGGTGTTCCTCAGTCATTATTTTCTTTATTATCCTGTGCTTGGTAGGGCTATTGAGCCCTCTTATATTCCATGAGATGATATTCATTTGGGGGGGGGGGGGGTTGGTAGTGTAGGCATAGAATCGTGTTAACTTGGGGAATCTCCCAGATGTTAGATGATCCAAAAATAAAATATTATCATAGGTTATAAAGTTGGAATAAAATAATTATTAATTTAAGATATTAAATTAATAATTATTATTCTAGAATATTTAATTATTTTATGGAGACATTTAGAATCAGCATATTGTTGTAACATGATATGACTTTGCAAATGTGTCGTATCTTAGGCTTTTTGTTAGCTAGTTATTTGGAATTTCATTTAATGTAAGTGGACACTTGTTATTTAATAAGTGATCCATAATTAGTGGTAGTTAGGACATTGAGCATATAAATAGCTCATTGCAAGAGTGTTTTTGTTGTTCGGGTGTAAACTCATGCATAATTCCAAATGTAATTGTTTTTCTGATTAATAAGATTACGTGTTTGAGGACACTTCGGCCATTATTGTGGTATTAGAGCTACGGTAATGCTACAGTGAATATGAGGAGGAGATTCTAGTTTTAAAATTTCTTAGAAAACTCCATTGAATTGATCAGAAAATGATTGGCATGGAATTTCTCAAGTTTTTTGTTTAAAAGAACAGAAATCTCATTATTGATTTTAGATTTGTAAATTCTACAATCAATATTATTAAAAAAAAATGCAAAACTATCTGACTGTCTCACCGGAAGAGGACACCGATAGGAAGTAGTTGCTATTGTATATGTATATGTATTAATGATTAACTTGAGAGAGGTTTTCCTATTAAAAAAGGAAAGCCTGTTATTCGAAATTCTGCAATAAAAAAAGAAGCAATATTTTTTATTAACAAAGGAGCCATATGAAGGAGCAATATTATGCTGAAGGAGCCGTATGCTGTTAACAAAGGAGCCGTATGTTGTTAACAAAGGATTCGTATGTTGAAGGAGTCGTTAACAACTAAATTCTATCAATCTGTATGTTGTTAACAAAGGAACGTTAGATCCAAACAATACTGCTACAGGTGGGAATGCTTAAGTGTCATTTTTTTATCATGAGATAGAGCGGGATACTAGTCAGTTTGTTTTTTTTTGTCAATGGTGCGATCAAGATTTTGATTTCAATTCCATTAGTTATTTTGGTTCTCCTTGTTCATGGATCTGCCCTGGCTGCAAGACTGTAAACAAGGTGAGTAGCTTGTGAGCATGTATTCATAAATCCATTGGAAATTTCTTTTAATGTGTGCTCCAGGTCGACGTTTAAAACCTTTTGACGGACTTTGAATTTTAAGAGTCTCTTTGTTGATCAACGGTCTATATCGCCAATGGTACATTAATCTCTCTCTACAACATTTTTATTTAATCCGGAGTGGTCTTCGGTGCCCCTTGTATCTGCGGTGGTTCGTAGATATACGGAGCCTGCTCATTTTCTCTGTGCACGAATAACGCAACGCATGTCTGCAGACGAGCAGATCACTACACAGAGAGTCTAGATGTGAATTACTACACACATCGAGATCATCATTGTCTGACTCAAAAAAAAAAAAAGGTGTCATATCAGGAGCCCTTCTTTAAATTCATGATGACTTTAAAGCAGTGAACGCGAGTACATTTCTACAAAAAAATATTGTTAGCATGGCAGTAGCAGGTGCTATTTTTGGGTGCAAGAAATAAGGTCCGATATTCCTCTTGGCAGCGCCACCACTAAACTTGTGAAATCTTTATAAATATGAAAATGGGCATCCCACAAGGTCTTTCTGGTATTCATTATAAATGAGGTGGCTTTGAATGAGTTCATAGATAAAATATGTTTTTTTTATAATGTTTTATTGGAGTAATAAGGTTATTTGTAAATTTTTGGAGTAATAAGAAGATTTTCCTTGTAATTTGTTTCTGGAGAGATAAGTGTGCCTTAAAGTAATTTTGCTTTGAGGGGGGGTAACATTTTTTTACCAGATTTTGCAAGAGCATCATTGTAAAAGTCAAATTTTGAAAGTTACCTTGTAAATATTTGAGAAATTGACTAGAGCCAAGCGCAAAGCTCAGTCATTTTTCTCCTGTTTCAATGACTATATGAGGGTCAAGGCCAAGCCCCGATAGATCGTTTTTTGTGTGGCGTGTGTCATTTTTGCATGGCGTGTTTCATGTGACGAGTTGCTAAATTTTTGTGCTTGATTCTTTTGGTGCACTGCTTCAACACTACAATGTCAAAGTTAATTAATCTGTTCTCTGAATCTGATAAGCTAGAAGGAGTGAAATCTTATAAGACATGGAGACGTCTAATTGAAAGCACTCTTATTTTTAATGAATTGTGGCATGACATTTGTGATGGCAACATTAAGCCAAATAAACCAATAGATCCAGCTTCACTTGCAAAATGCGAAATAAAAGGTGCCAAGGCATTAGCTCTTATAAAAGCTTTAGTTAGTAATGAAATGTACATACACATTGAGAATTATTTAGATGCATGGGTTTCTTTACATACATTCAAAGATCTCTTTGATACACAACTTGAATCAAAGAAAGTTGATCTTCAATTAAAATTGCTTCAACAGAAATCAACTAAAGGTGGTGATGTCCTTGAGTACATTTCACGACTTAAAAACATTAAGAAAGAAATCATTAATGCTGGTTTTCAAGCTATTGATGAAAGCTTCTTAACTACAATTTTAATTGCTGGATTGCCATCATCATATACTCATTTTTTGGAAACTTTGCAAGTCACTAGCAAGTTAGAGAAGATCAAATTTGATGAAATGAGTGACATGTTAACACAACATGATAAAAATTTTAGGAAGAAGAAGCAAATTGGGGAAGATGTCTTCTTCACCGAAGCCAGTTCAAGTAACTCCTCAGCTGACAGTTCCATAAACAAAGGAAGAGGTAATTTCAATCCAAATCAAGCAGCCCAAGGCCGTGGTCACAGTCAACACAGAGGAAACAATTCCAACAGAGGCTCCAATTCAGGCAGAAACAATTTTCAAGGTAGAGGCAACAATCAAAACAGAGGATATCATCAAGGCACAAGAAAAAGTCCAGGGAGAGGACAAACTCAAAACAGAGGCCAAAGCAGAGGCCGAGGGCAATCCCAAGGCAGAGGACTGTCTAAGGAAAGATACAAATATATAGGATTATAACACTTTTAGATTTAGAATTAACACTTACAATAGCATATTGGGAGATTAGGTTTTTTGATTGGATGGGGTTGTTGAGATATTATCTCAATAATAATCTCTTATTTTAGAATCTGTTGGATCTGGTAACCACTATATACATGTGATATATTTTGATTTTGAATAGAAATAGATGAATTTTTCTGTATGTAACCTATTCACTATAACTACTCTTTCAATTTCTATTTTGGTATCACGACCTAACTCCCTCAAGGGAAAGATTAGGAATATGGAAGAGGCTTGAATATTGATATTTTTTACTTAAAATAACATGGGTGTGTGCCAATTTCTAGTGTGTGTCATCGTGTGAGATGTAAATTTCCAGTTATAAATCTTAATTTTCTCTCATCACCTGGATTGCAAGGAGGAGCATCATCAACCACAAAATTCTATATTCTTTCTTAGCATGATTACAATTAGAGCCGTTGGCATAATCCCTTCTTGGAGGTGAGCATGGATCTTACTGTTTCTGTGACCTTTCAGATGATAATTGTGTGGATACCCTCTCTAAGTTATTAGTCAATAGTAAGAGATATAGGAACACATTCGATGAGTGTTGGAACCATATTCACTAGAATTACCATAAATGTTTTATTTGTAATAATAGTTCTTCCAGGAAGTCCAGATTCGAAAGAAAATGGAAAATCGAGCAAGCGCCCCAGCACACCATGTACCTGTGCCCAAAATTCACCTAGTCACTGTGCAGGAACATTGTGACTAGATTTCATAGAGTTGGAATCAGCATTGGAGAATATTTGTGCTTAGCTTGGAGATTTTGAGGTGGAATCAGTTGAACATACAAGACCTTACAATAAAGATATCATTTATCTTACACATTGCCTCAAGCATGAAAAGCACCTTATTTGTGAGGCCAATGATGATCTTCAATGTCATTGTTGACTGTGTGTATATCTATGATAGTGTGTCGCTTTTTTATTATTTTCTATAAACAAACTAGACCCATTTTCTCGATCAATCCATGTGGTTGCATCAACAATCGATGCTGTCAAACATAAATTGAAGAGTGTATCTTTCACTTTCTCTTTGTTCAAAAAATTGGGTGTTCTAACTTCTTGGTTGATCTCATATGGATGTGTTAAGGTAGTGGTGTGGTGTTGATATGTCTCCTATATCATCAATAAAATGAAACATTAATTTGATAGGATTACTCTTTTTCTCTTGATATATACAAAAATAAAAATATGGTGGGGAATATTTTCACATGAGGAGAAGCATCCACTCATGGAGAGTGGTATTTTTTCATTGATTTCAAAGGTGGAGAAGTTATAGAGAAAGGAGAAATTATAGACAAAGGAAATGTTGCAAATATAGTGTGTTACCATACAAGAGGAGTTCCATAGAATTTTGCAAAATGTGGTTGAAAGTTTCCATCAATGACAAAAGGTGATATTCTTGTGCATAATGTTTTCATTTATTCTAAAATTATTGGCTCACCCAAAGTTATGCTGAGACACTTTATATATGTTAGCCCAATAATGATTATATTGGTGAGTGCATTAAAGAAATGTGGATCAAGAGAAGGAAGAAATGTGATCTAACGAAGAGGATAAGGATGCATAAATAGATATGTGAGGGATTTAGAGACTCGAGGAGTAAGAATGATGACGCATGAGGCATAAATGAGGTCTAAGGGGAAATCTAAAGTTTGAGGCACGAAAGAGGAAAATTGTCTGAAATATTAAAAAATTCAAATTTAGGTTGTAATATGGAAACCTCACAAATTTAAGAGTTTTCATGACACTCCATCAGTTAATCTGCCATAGTTTTTAGTCATTAGTTGGATATCCACTTACTGGACTGTTAACATATCAATTTTCATAGAATGCATAATTTTTCATTTTCTTTGAGATCCCAATATATACTAAGCCTCTGACCTCATATCCTAGTTTTTTGGTGCTTGAGTGTAGTAGTTGAGGGATTAAGGCCCTTGACATATTAACATATCAACCTTTTATATTAAGGCATTTTACAAATTTTTTTCTAATATTTCAATACTCGATAATCTCCTAGTCATGACACTTATCACTAGGTGCTTCGATGTAGAACCTAAGGGATTAATTCCCCTCAACATATAGTCATGTCAACATTTTTCTAAGAGCGTAAATTATCAAATTCTCTGATATTCCAATATATAGTAGCCCCAGTTACATCACTTGGTTCAATAGGAGGTTAATTATAGTGCCAATGGCTTAAGATTAAAGGCCCTCACCATATCATACACCAATATTTTTGATATATTATTGGATTCTCTAATATCTTGATACCTCAATGCCACATCATGTCAACTTAATAAAATTTGGCTAATGGTTGATAGAAAATATTGTTTTCATCGAAGACCAAATGATATTGATTTGCGGAAATTTTCAATGTTAGAAATTATAGATATTTTCCCAATATATTGGTATAAAGTGGAATTTTTAGGTTTCAACCTAAAGTAACCAACGATGTTAATTGACGAAAAATATTACTGAAAAACACCATCCATTGCACTATAATTTTCCACCCTAGGAATTTACAAAGCAAGAATTTCATTAATACTCCAAAATTTTTATATCTTTGTTCATAAGTTTTTTATCTGATAGGAAATTTCACATCATCTGAAAAAAATATTTCCCATTTAAGAGGACCGAAAGAGAGTTGTTTTGTGGGAATTTTCTAGTGTTATCATTTTTGGGAATTTTTCTTGTTACCTTGATATATGGCCAAAATTTGGCATTATATCCCTTTGTACCCTAGTTAATATTGTTTGATAGAGAAATGAGAATTTGGTGTCAAGTGTTGCCATCACAGTAGTTTAAAGAAACATCGAGAGTTTTGAAAAAAATATATACAATTATTTTGATATCCTAATACCTCAGTTCTCTAGGCTCATTAAGAGACAAAGAATTCACTAGCAATTGAAATAAGACTTTCCCATCATTTTGGAATGGTATGTCATGTTCTTGTAGCATTTTTTGTGTTAGTGTTTTCAAGGAATTATTTCCTATATATTGAGATAAAGTGAAATTTGGAGTTTGTGGTCCCCTATATCGTGGGTCAAGGTAAATTGAATATTATCACATCATGGAGTGTTTCAAGGATATGATAAAGGCTCAGATGCATCCCTAGAGCTTATGATATAGTGTTTTGGTGTTATGAGCACTAGTTTTGAAACATGGGTTGAAGGAAGCACTAATTATGAAAGTGTTACAATGGTAAACCACATTGGGTTGAAGGAAGTATCTAGTTCAAAGAAACACAGTAAAATGTGATTGAGTAGAGTTACAAAACAAGACTAGAGTTCAAAGAAGTAGAGCCAAACATTGACGAACAAATTATAGAGTATATTACCAAGCGGATTGGTGTCTCTAGTGGGTTGGTTGCTACAAAAGTTTGCATCAAAGGGGACTAGTGTCTTTGGTAGATTTGTGGCTACAATTTATCGAAGCTAAGGGGATTGGTATCTCTAATAGGTTGGTGTCTAAAATTTTTAAATATGATGGTATTGGTATCTCTCTTGGGTTGCTACCTACAAATTATTGTAACAATATGTTGGTGCCTACAAAGAAGTTTTGTAGTGTTTCCTCCTGAAAGTGTTTCCACTTATATCTTCTATTTCATGAAATCCTTATGAATTTACTTTCTTATGGTTTTTTAACATTTAAATAAGTAAAAATTTTCTTATACTTAGTCACCCTAACCTTTTCATTATAAATGTGAATTCCATAGGAGTGAAAATTGAAGAGTGATGCAAGATTATTTGAGGAGATTGAAAATATGTGTGACTATTATGGAAACACATTAGCATGTATAATGTGCAGGTGGAAATAAATGCATGAGCTGAATATGAAGTGAATTATCGTAGGAAGAACTTTGCAAGAAGTTGGAGCTTTGGTACAAATTTAGAAGAAAAACTATTCCAAATTTAAAATATATTTTATAAACTCTTAATGATCATATTACAAAACATAATTACAATATATGTAGAAAATAATGAAATGGTTGCAACTCTATTTAAAAGCAATAAATAGTATGTGATTAATAAATCATTAATACATTATTTTTAAACGCATTACAATATTGGTTAAACTACAAGTCAAATCTTATTTTTAATATAAACGAAACTCCAAAATAAGATGATGTGTAAAATTGATCGAGGTGGATATTGGTGGCCACCTACCTATTCTGCCTAGACCCCCAGTTGGTTTCATCTATTTCCTTATTTTTAGAAGAATTTACTTTTTTTAGCAGTTTTTTGGGTCTTGGACTTCCAGAGCAGTTTTTACCCTCTAAACGACATAATTTTGAGGTCTGCAACAGGCTTGCAAAATCCTGTAGTACTCAGAGAGATATTTCCGACAAGGTCTCATACACGCCAAACGGAGATAATATGATCAAGTTATGACCAACGAATTTAGCTTCCCAACTTGCCTAAACGGGCCCCACAAACTCTTGGTATTTCATCTCCTAGGGTTAGGGTTTTGGTTGTTTAGGGTTTTCCCTTGTTGTTAAACAATAAAAATACATCTGAGCCTCATTGTAACGCAATTCAAAGGCATGTAACATCAACATATCTTCTTAGAGATAATCTATCATCACCTGAGCTAGTTTACTTCCATTATGTATGTAAGAATATTTCAGTTCTTTGATATTACTGAAATGAAGATTTATTTCTGCTCCACGTTTTTTTTATGTTTATATATGTATTCTATTTAGTTCTTGAATTATTTTGGATCAATGGTATCAAAGTGGTTTTCTCTTTCTCATTTTTTCTTTGCATGTCCCCAACGAGGTCAGGGTATAAGGAGTTAGGGTTCGATCTGGCTCAACCTATGCAATATCAGCCTCGCAAACCTCGACGACCTCCCGCGGTGGAAGAAAATAAATACAAGGGAGTAGGATATCCTTTCAAAATATTGCTTGAGGAGGGCCTCAAGAAACATAGGAACGTGATTATGGATAATTTTTCCTAGATCCTTTGATGGCTACCCACAGACAACGCATCTTCATTTGATAACCACTTTGGAGGCGCTGCACCTTTGAACGCACAAGTTAACTTTGGAATTTCCATATCTAAAGGAAAGATATATGTGGATGCCATAGATAAATGGTTAAATCTATTGGAATTATATTTTTCAATTCATGACTTTTCCAACTGAGAAAAGATTACTTTTTCACTCCTAAAATCTGTCTCCCATGTCAAGGACTACTGGGAAACCTACTATGAAAAAAAGTATGAAGGCGAACCCTCACTGTTCTCA
Organism: Pinus albicaulis; assembly: GCA_034641835.2. Lineage (NCBI taxonomy): Eukaryota > Viridiplantae > Streptophyta > Pinopsida > Pinales > Pinaceae > Pinus > Pinus albicaulis. The sequence continues at coordinate 191,768,557 of CM076580.1, forward strand.
GTCACACCCACTTGGAATTCTTTCCTAGACGCCATAAAGGAACAGTATTACCCTATTGGTAGCTATGAATATGAATACATAAAGTGGACCATGCTATGACAAGGAAGGGACGAAGATCTCCCAAAGTTCACAAATGGTTTTCATGCCCTTCACACAAATATGGGAATCAAAGATTCTGAGTGGAATTTTGTACTTAAGTACTGCAGTTTTTTACATAAGTGCATCCAGGATGAAATGGAGTTCTTTGACATCTCCTCACTTGGATCTCTGAATATGAAGCAAGGGAAAGGTGCCCCTAAATAGCAGAACAAAATACAAATCCATGGTGGGGTGACCTAGGACAACCCATCAAAGTTGTAAGTAAAGAAAAACACCATGAATAAAAAGAAGGACATATGAAAGTGGTGTGAGTTACATAAGGTCTTCACTCACAACATGATTGAGTGTTGAGAAAAGTAGTCACTGGTGGTCGAGCTGAAGGCTTTCGAATCAGATGCATGCTCTGACACTGAGTCATAACTGGATAAGGGGAATGGAAAAGGGAACTAGATTATTGATGTGAATCCCAGTGCCACTGTTTCCACCACCATGGTCTATAATGATGAGCCTGAAGATCCAGAGGAGGGGGAGTGCCTCTTCCACTCACAGATGTGGGTGAAGGGTTCTCTACTGCAGTTCATTATCAATAGCAAGAGCTAAAAGAACCTCATTTCAGCAAAGGTTGTGAAGCAGCTAGGCCTATTGACCACATCACACACACAGTCATACACCATTAGGTGGCTTCACCAAGGATGAGATATCCACATAAACCAATAGTGTCGCCTCCCCTACAACATCAAGCCTTTCATGGATGAGGTTCTATGTGATGTTTATCCTCTCGAAGTTTTTGATGTATTATTAGGTCAACCATACTTTTGGAAGTGACATTTTGTGTATGAATATATACCTCTTAGTGTTATAAGTAATTTTGTCACTAATTTGTATAGGATACCAGTGGTAGCAAAATATACCGCCATCTATCTAATCACTGCGAAGAAATGCAGTAATATCATCTCCAAGACCACATAATTTTTTTTCCTTATGAATTTCCCTTAGGGCCAAAAGAATATTGTGTCCACGGCCCCCGGACAAGGCTCCTCTACACGACATCAACAGATGTACAAGGTCGTGGAGGAGTACAAGTACATCTTCACCTCTCCCGTGGGGGTACCTCTACATTGTAAGGTCAATCACTCCATTGATATGACCCTGAGCACGCCACTACCCAATGGACAAATACATCAACGTTTTGTTCTCGAGAACAATGAAATCAAGAGGAATATTCAGGATATGCAACAAAAATGGAACGTTATCACTCTGTGGGAGCCCGATCATGTTGGTATAAAATAAGGATGGGATGTGGAGACTATATATTGACTATCGGGCACTGAAAAATATAATTGTCCATAATAGGTATATGATTCCATGGACTGATGACCTATTGGACCAAATCAAGGGGGTAAAATATTTTTGGAAGACTGACTCGAAGTCCGATTATCACCAGGTACCAATTGAACCCTTTGATGTGTGGAAGACTACCTTCAAATCCAAGGGGGGCCTTTTTGAATGGTTGTTCATGCCTTTCTAGTTGACGAATTCTCCTGCAACCTTCATTAGGCTGATGGAAAACATCTTGTGACCTTTCACCAACTCATTTGTGGTGGTGTATTTGGATGACATCCTGATCTTAAACTAGAGTTGGGAAGATCACCTCCACCACATTCGAAATTTCATCCAAATACTATGAAAGCAAAAGTTGTGTGCCAATTTGGAGAAACGAAATTTTCGCATGACCGAGGTTCAATATTTGGGGTACATCATCATTGAGTAGGGTGTGAATATGGATCCAACCAAGATATAGGTCATTCTTGATTAGCCAACCCCAAGCACTTTAACAGAGCTCCACATCTTTCTAGGGCTTGCCAACTTCTACCATAGGTTCATGTTGGGCTTCTCTCATATCGCTTGGCCTTTGAGTCAAGTCCCCAAGGGAGAGTTGAAAGCAAAGTTATTTTTGTCTAAATATCAACAGAAGGTGTTTGTTGAGTTGAAGCATGGACTTTAATTTTCACCAATGGTCACATTAATAGACCTGCAACAACCATTTTAGATTGAGACTAATGCCTCTGACTAAGCTATTGGTGCAGTTCTTACTTAGTAAGGGCATCACGTGGCATATCACAGTGATACAAAAAAGTCTGAAAGTATCCCACCTATGACAAGGAGATGTATTCCATTGTACAATCCTGTCGATATTGGAAGCATTAAAAGTTGGGGAAGGAAATGGTCATCCACATAGACCACTGACCCCTGCAGTTCATACATACAAAAGGGAAGTTTTAGAATGATCACCATCAGAAATGGTCCACATACTTTCAAAGTTTCCATCTGAGCATTAAGTACAAGAATGGAAGCACCAACAATGTTGTGACTTCCTCAACCAGTCGTCGTTCATGGCACTAACCACTATGCTCGACTCTTGTGGGAACGAGAGTTTAGGGTGGACGACTCTTTACAAGAGTGATCCAGAATTTGGCAACACATGTCAAAGACTCCTAGAGGGCAAGAAAGTTCCAAATTATCACCTCCCGGATTCACTGTTAAGTCACCCGAGACACATTTTTGTTCCTTCATGCAAGAGCGCCAAGATTATTTGGGAAGCGCACTAAAGCCGGGTCGCTGGACTTTTCAGGGTAGAGAAAATATGGCGGTACTGCATAAGTTTTTTTATTTGTCGAACCTTCGAAAAGATATTGGGAAGTACATCAGATCATGCATTTTCTGCATCATTTCCAAACCGACCATCAAGAAGAAAGGCCTATATACTCCTCTACCTACTCCTTCTCGACCTTGGGAATCAATATTTATGATTACATGCTAGGCCTTCCTTCTTCTAAGCATAGGAATGACTACGTTTTCATGGTCATCGATAGATTCTCTAAGATGGTCATTCTGGAGGCTTGCAAGAAGAATATCAAAACATAAGCCACTGCTAAACTCTTCTTTGAACGAGTGTGGGTTCACTTTGGGATCCCATAGTCCATTATCTCATATCAGGATAGCAGGTTCCTAAGTACATTTTTGTCAAGTCGTTGGTCAATGTTGGATACCAAGCTCACTAAATCCATGGTTTTCCACCCCCAAACTTATGGCCAACCAAAGGTCATCAACAGGATGATCGTGCACATTTTATGAATATACAACTCGAAGCATCCTCGCACATGGGACGAAATCATTCCCTATGTCCAACACAACTACAACCGATCTCTCCATATCTCAATGGGCAGACCCCTTTCAGGTTGGATTGGGATTCCAGCCACTATGCCCCCTTGATGTGGCCATACTATTTGCAACTACTCAGGAATATTTGACTAATGTCCAATCCGAAGATGACAGGGAAAAAAAATTCATTGAGTGCATTCAACATGTCTCCCAGAAGTTCCATGAGATATTGCACAAATAAATTGCTAAGTACAAGCAGTTTCATGATCAACATCAGGTGCCACACAATTTCCAGGTGGGCGACAAAGTTTGGCTACATTGAAGAAGGATTTCCTCATTGGACCCCACCGCAAGCTTCACCCGCTCTAATATGGGCCATACACCATCACCAAAGATGTAGTAGACAATGCCTTAGAGCTCAACATTGCACCATTCTTTGGTCTACAGGCACTGTTAAATGTGGACCACCTTCTGCCATAATTTACACCATTACTAGATACATATGGCATTGTAGAATAACTCACACCCACAGATTTAAACCTGAATTGCATGGAACATGCGACAAATGATAGGATAATTGACACACAGATCAAGAACACCCTCCAACAGAGGATACAGCTATATTGAGTTTTCAAACCTGGCCAACTCCTTCACCATGGCAAATCGTTCACCAGGGACCACGTTCAACAGAAATTTCCTCAACTCATGGAGGCTCAGCACGTAATGGGGACCGTTTCTTCCTAAGGGGGAGGACTGATTCAGATGGATATTGGTGGCCACCTTCCTATTCCACCTATACCCCCAGTTGGTTTGATCAATTTCCTTATTTTTAGTAGCATTTACTATTTTTAGCAGGTTTTCGGGTCCTCAACTTCTGGAGCCATTTTGACCTCCTAAACGGTGTTTTTTTGAGGTTTGTAGCAAGCCCATAGCCATGGGTAAGGTCCTACAGAAAATTCTATAGTACGTGGAGAGATATTTCTCACAAGGTACTGTACACACCAAATAGGAATAATATGACCATGTTATGACCTCAGGAAGGTGACTGCCCAAATAACCTGAGCGGGGCCCACAAACTCTTGGCATTCCATCTCCTGGGATTAAGGTATTGGCTGTTTAAGGTTTTCCCTTTTTGTTAAACAATAAAAATTCCCTTGAGCCTAATTGTAACATAATCCAGAGGCATCTAGCTGCTACATCTTTTCTCAGAGATAAATTCACATTGCTCGAGCTAGTGTTTTTACATTATGTATGTAAGCATATTTTAGTTCTTTGATATTAATGAAATGAAGTTTTATATCTTATGCACTTCTGCGTTTATGTTTTTACATGTATCTTATTGCATTTCTGCATAATTTCAAATCACAAATGGAACTTGTAATGAAGAATCTATATTGCTTTCGCAAGTAGTGAAAGAAACTCCAAATATATTTTCTCATAAGTATCTAAATAAAATAAGTGTCCCTAATATAGGCATCCATAATATATTGATATAGATGCATGTTGTTTCCATTGCATCTTCCACTCAACCCATATTAGAGGGTAATGGGAAAATGGATAGTCACTAATACACATATTGAGATGGATATGAGTAATGAGTGAGATGTGAAATACAAGGAAATAAAGATGTTCCTAAGGGAATGTTAAACAAGGATATGGTTAAAATAATGTCTAATCCATTTCCATAATGGTTAGGATAACTAATGCAATGAGGTAACATTTATCAATCTATTTTTTTGAAACTAGGTTGAGCCTAAGAAAAACCCATCTCAAACGTTGGATGGAAGAATGAAAAAAAAAATGTCTAATCCATTCCCATAATGGTTAGAATAACTAATGGAATGAAGCTAAATCTATCAATATGTTTTCTTTGAAACTAGGTTGAGCCTAAGAAAAACCCGTCTCAAATGCGGATGAATGATATTCCCACCTATGGGCTGTTCTCATCAATAATATGTGAGGTTCACCTCATCCTTAAATTAATTGCTTTCTCAGGAAAAAAAGACTTGCATAAATTTTGGTGGGTATTAACTACTAGTAAGTCTATCCATTTACAATTTGAATGCTACATAGGTGATGAGGAAAACATAAATAATAGTGAAAAGTTTTGTTTATGTAAATACTTGCTTAAATTGTGGTGGAAAGTAATTTATGGTCAATATATTATTTACTGGAATATACTATATTTCAAGGATTTTATTTTTGGATGTTTTTCCTATAAATCTAGAGAATAAGAAAACACTACACAAATAACTTAAAATCATGCATGAATATTGCAACATTATCCATAAATTATGGCATAAAAATATGTGAGTGGATTATTCACATGACATTATAATACCAGTCCTCTTGATAAAGACTAATAAATATCAACATTTAATATATAATTATTATCAAAAATATTTTAAGAATAAATCTTTACCAATCACTTAATAATTATTAATAATTAACATAATTTTTTAATAACCTTATTTCAAAAGGAACACATCCATCAATATATATACATAAATAAAATAAAAATAAAAAAACAGAAATAAACAAAACATTTCCATAGATACAAGTAAAAACCCCATTCATGCTCTATATATATATATATATAATACAAGTTATATATAAATTATTATTAACAATATATTTAGTTCGAGTATAGTTATAGTTAAACCAGATGCTTTTCTAATATGTTAGTGTGTAAACGCCTGAAGTGTAGTTCATTCTTGATGATATTCCAAATGTGTTACTCTAATATCTCTTCGGAATTATATAAAAATTATATTTAAATATTGATTAACCATTTCCACCAAAATTACCAAAATTAGTTACGGAACCAATTTTAACCTTGGTAAAAAAACTGAATTTTCTCAAAAAAAAATGAAGGGGAATAAAAAATTTCAATCGTAGATATTATAATAGTAACACCCTTTTGGTCGATTCGAAATCATGTAGAAAAACCATTTGTGAGGCCATTTTACTTGGTTGATTCGCTAGACTGCCTTGTGGGTCGATGCTAATATTGATTTATGCATTCTTGTGATCTTCTGAAATATCATTGAATTAGTTCTCTCGTAATGGTTCCCACACACCTCTATAAATCTTACGTGCCAGAACACATTATGTAACCATAGTGAGGGTTGAATGGATAGTTATATTGTCACTTGAAGCCCTACCTATAGGGAATCGAATGTCACATGAAATTATAATTTTTTTTTTATAAATAGTGCATTCTACATTATGGAATCCTCTGCTCAATTCAACGCTCGTTTTTCATTCTCTATCTGGCATATGAATCATTGGTATACTTGTGTTAAAAGTGGCCAAAATCCAGTACAATTATTACGATGGAGTTTTCAAGGACACCGGTTGATAAAATCTGAATATAAGCTAAATGGCTCTCCAGGTGAGAATCTAGACAGTGTACACACACTCATACACTCACTCTAACTATTTAGTTAGATGAGCCTTAATTATATAGGCTTTCACACTAACGAGATGGTTTCAACCACTCACGAGATATTAGAACTTGAGATCTAATCTTAGCATCTCAATCCTATCATTACCATAACAACAATCTAATTATGACTTTCTCCATTAATTCCAACACTCCCCCTTAATGGAGAAAGGGTACTGAACAATAACATATGCCTGCTGGTCTAGTCTCAGCTAGGCTTACAATAAAAAACATGAAAAAACTTGGTAACAGAGTTTTCATTTTTGTCTTTATGCTTGTGACTCCATACTTATTCATTCTGAGTCGAGGCTTCATCTTCACTTTCTTTGCTGTGAAGTAGTGATGTATTTGCACCTCAGTTCTTCCCTGGTGATGGAAAACTTGAATTCTTGTTCTCATGCTTCTCAGAATTATGGCAACACGCCATGAAAATCTCAATCCGTCGATGATCCACGTAGGCAACTCTCACCGTTTAACTGTCTTACGGGTAGCGTATGAAGGAGGCAACATCCACGGCGCTCTTATGCTCCTCTAGAGCTTAGCTTTGCACCTGCAGATCTCCATGCATGATGGCGCTCTTACAGTCCTAGTTTTCTCACAGATCTCTACACATGACCTACAGCATCTGCTACATGGAATGTCTGCAATTCCACCTCCTTGAAGCGTCACCAAGTGCTCTACAAGCACGACATGAGCATAGCAGAGGAATCTGTGACCAAAATATTCTCCCTCGACCTCAAACTCGAGATCTATCTGACTTCCAAACAAGACCAATCCTACAGACACACCCGTTTGCAATTTGCTGGATATGTCAATTATTACAAACTGGGAAATCGACCACCAAATAAATTGTGTAGGAAAACCTCTCGGTGCGTTACCTTGGCCTTTGACACATCGGCGACGAGAATGACAGGCCACGGCTCTCTCAAAGGTCCACGGCTCTCTACGCAAATATCATACACAGCGATCCTACCACTCAACGGGTAGCGTATGAAGGAGGCAGCGTCCACGACGCTCTTATGCTCCTCCAGAGCTCAGCTGTGCACTTGCAGATATCCATGCACGACGGCGCTCTTACAGTCCTAGTTTTCTCACAGATCTCTACACATGACCTGCAGCATCTGCTACATGGAATGTCTGCAATTCCACCTCCTTGAAGCGTCACCAAGTGCTCTACAAGCACAACATGAGCATAGTAGATGAATCTGCAACCAAAATATTCTCCCTCGACCTCAAACTCGAGATCGATCTGACTTCCAAACAAGCCCAATCCTACAGACACACCTTTTTGCAATTTGCGGGATATGTCAATTATTACAAACTGGGAAATCGGCCAGCAAATAAACTGCGTAGGCAAACCTCTCGGTGCGTTACCTTGGCCTTTGACACACCGGCGACGAGAATGACAGGCCACGGCTCTCTCAAAGGTCCACGGCTCTCTGCGCAAATATCATACACAGCGATCCTACCACTCAACGAGCCTTTGCTCCTTTGCGTTTTCACTCTACCAATGGTGTCCAACCTCTCGTGCTCAACTCAGTTTACTCGCAGATTCTCACTGCTTCCTTGAGCTCCGATACCATGATAAAATCTGAATATAAGCTAAATGGCTCTCTAGGTGAGAACCTGGAGAGTGTACACACACTCATACACTCACTCTGACTATTTAGTCAGATGAGCCTTAATTATATAGGCTTTCACACTAACGGGATGGTTTCAACCACTCCCAAGATATTAGGACTTGAGATCTAATCTTAGCATCTCAATCCTATCATTATCATAACAACAATCTAATTATCACTTTCTCCATTAATTCGAACACCGGTGGCATAAGACCGCATATGGAGGTGGAGGTTAAGGGAATGAAGGGAAGAATGTTCATAGATCCAAAAAAATGGAGAAGAGGTTGTGTTGGAAAAGATAAGAAACTATGCACTTTTTGGAGAAAGAAATGTGTTGATTTGCTTGTTTCTTGAAATAATATTAGTTTGCATTTGAACCTTTTACTCATGTTCTTGAAAGAAAATAAAAAAGTGCATATGAATATTATAGTTTTCATTTGAATCTTTTATCCTTGTTTTTGAAAGAAAATAAAAGAGTGCATATGAATATTCATAATGCACAAAATATTAGCCATGTTTATTCTTGGAGAGATATTAGAGTATCTATGTAATTTCTTGAAAGGAATGTAGGGATTTGTGTGTGAAAATATAAATTAGTTTCTTTAGGAATACTTGCATGGATTCATATTGCATTAAAATTATTGAAAAATAATGTATGGATTCATATTGCATTAAAATTATTGAAAAATAATGCATGAAGCCGGCATACAAGAAGATGAAGAATCCTTGAAAAGAAATGCATGTAAATTTTGTTTATGAAAGGACAAAAATATAAGTTATTTAATTTAAATGATTACCGAAGATATTCACAAGATGCCTATGCTAGATCTAAGAATTTTGTGATCCATAATGTAGATGAAATGTCTTTCTCATTAATCACATCATTATCTAATCGATCTTGATGAATAAATAGTGGAGATGCATCATTGCCCAGAAATAGAGGTTAAGAACTAGTTGTTAAGAACTAGCTCTTAAGAACTAGCCACTAGAAAGTTAGTTAAGAAATAAAATTAAATAAATAAATTAAAATTTTTATTAAAAAGGGTTAAGAAATTTATATATAAATTACTATATAATTAAATTAAATATAATAGGAAATAGGGAGGGGTAAAAAATTGTTAATTTAATAAATAAATAAATAAATTATATATATATATATATATATATATATATATATATATATATATAACAAAATTACCTAGCAAGAGCCAGGGTCTAGCTCTTACTTAATTTCCAACCATAATCATGGTTGAGATGCTTAGCATGTCGTTCAATTTCAATCGCATTCCTTAATTTCCTATGGTGGAAGTGATCTACTTTGGCAACGACTTTGGAGTCTTCAATACAAACAAGGTGACGGGAAAAACATGCTCAGCAAGAGCTAAGGTACGAGACCGATTATTTGTATGCATTAAATTCCTAAAGAGAAACATTAGACTCTTAAAGAGAATATGCTCTTATGTGCATAAGAATAATATCGAATTTTGCGTGCACAGCAAGAAATAAATTAGTTATTAAAAATGAAGTATGTATTTATTTACATAAAATGAATAGCTAATTGCAGTAAAATTATAAAAAGAATATATATATATATATATGTAAGCCTGTAGTAAAATTATATTTTTGTGAAAAAAAAATTGTATGTTGCATGCAATAAAACTAACTACTATGCATTTGAGTTTCTTGGAAAGAAGTATATGTTGCATGCAAAAAAAAAATACCAATTATGCATTAGAATTCTTAAAAAAGTAACATGTGTATGCATACGTGAAGGTATATCTACTATTATTTTAATTTCTTGGAAAGAAAGGAAATATGCATAGACAAGATTTTATATTGAATGCAATTATTCAATACATAAGAAATATGCATATGTAGGCTTTTACATTGAATGCATGAGAAAAATGTATGCGAACATTGCACATAGAAGGTGACAGAGTCATATTATTCTTTTGAAAAAAAAAAGATGATTGCATATTATATGTTTGAATTCTTGAAAAGAAATAAGTTCGTCCATGGCCGAAAAGTAAAACTATTATGTTAAATTTCTTCAAAAGAAATGTGTTTCTGTATGCAAGGATAAAACAACTATTGAGCTATATTTCTTTAAAATAATATAGAATTATTTTTATTAGTTTCTTCAAAAGAATAACATGTGCTTATACACACATAAATAACAATGATATTGTTAAGTTCTTGGAAAAGAAGATGTGTGACATGCAAAAAAACAATAGTTCTTGAGTTCATTTCTCCTAGAAATAATATGTGTTAATTTTTCCACCATCTTGAAAAGAGAAAAGTTTGTTTGAGTGCAAGATTTAGTTAGTTCCTTCAAAAAGAATGATGTGTTTTGCATGAAAGAAGAATAACGATCATGTTAATTTCTTTTGGAAATAACAAGTAGTTATGTGTAAGTAAATCATGACTATTATGCTAGCTCTATGTTGGAATATAGCATGTATTTTTCATGTACAATTGTTATTGTGAATATATATCCTTTAGATTAGGTGCTTTTCGAAATAACATGCACTTGTATGCATAGGAATAATATAATAATATATATTGTATTAGTTCTTTTGGAAAGAAGACATGGTTGAATATACAAAGAAATTATTTGAGGGCTAGTTGCCTTTAAATTCAGAAGTTTCTTCAATTACATGTACAAAGAACAAGAGATAGTTGTAGTGGTTATTCTATGGAAAATAATGTATGTGGACTCCAGTGTGAAAATAATAACAATTAAAGTGGCATTTATTGATAGATTCACTTGATAGATATATGATTTTTATTAATGCATGTGCAGTGATGTTAAAGAAGACACGACATGTTATTTTGTTTATGTTTTTTGTATGCACATGAATAGATGTTCAAGAATCACTGATAAAAATGATGATGATATATTTAAATTGTTGTATTTTTTACTAATATATTAATGCTTTTAATTTTTAAAATTTATAATATTAGTTATCAATGAATAATTTTTAAAATTTAAATTTAAAAGAATTATTATATTTGATATTTTGTAATATATTTTAAAATATTTATTTATTAATTAATTCAAAAGTGTATTATTAATTTAGAAAATAAGCACTACACATATTGGTTTTAATATTAAATAAAACTGGGGTGGAAAAATTGAGAGGGGTTATTCTCAATCCAAATGGGAAAATTGAAATTGACTACAATTACGGGTTAAGCAATTGCACAAATAATGTGGTAGAGGCATATGGATTACTACAAAGAATATTTTTTTCCAAACAAGAAAATATACAATATTTGGTGGTGTTGGGAGAATCACCACCTATTATTCATCACCTTGTTCATGTAACTTTTCATAATGAATGAAAGTTGGCAAGCATTATTGATCCAATCATAAATCTAAAACTAGTCTTCTCTATTATTACCTTCTCTCATCTTGCAAGAGTCTTAATGAGAAATGATATTCCTTCCCTCACAAGTATTCATTAACAATGGGTATGTTCCACAGTGCAAATTTTGTGTGTATCTAATTATCTTTTGGAGAAAATAGACTTCAAAAGACCCTATGCCCTTTAGAATAGTAAAACTTCTAATAGATGTTGAGAATGAGACTATTATGAGATTATAGGTATAGTTTTACTCAAAGGATTTTTCACATGGATTTTAATTTAATACAATATTCTCATTTCCCCGATAGGGGTGGGAGAACATTTGGCCAAACAATCTAGGGGTTCCCCCCATGAGGAATGCAGCAAGTGAATTTATGATGGTATACATAGTTATGACATGGGATGGTGGTGGTCTGAAAAATCCAAACCTTCCTTTGTTTGATATAATGTGGAGCAGTACTAACGGAATGGGTGTCTATTCATGGGTGACGAATTTGGATTGCATGGTGGAAAATTTTATGATTGGTGTCTAAGAGAGCTCACCAGGGCCATGGGCTAATTGGCATTATGCGGAGGGGCCTAGTATTGCTATAGTATCTTCTGAGGTGGGATTTTATGCCTTCATTTGGGACTTGGAAATGAATGGATGCAACACTTCAAACTGTCAATGTAAGTATGCCTTTGTCTACAGGATCCCCAGTTTTTGTCAGCAGTGTAGTGCTCCAGATAGCTGGGAACCCAAAGTTCTTAACATAAATTGGCTCCTTTGGCTCTGGTATTTCTATGAATGTTCTATTCTGGCGGTGGATTGTTCAGTATTTCTATTCATTTTCCTTCTGAGTGAGTGGTCTAGGATTTGGGAAAGTTATTAGGTGTAGGCTTATTCTTGTAAGAATACTTCCAAGCATTGCCAGAGTCTGTGCTGGGTTCATTTTCTTCCAAGAACCCCAGATGAAAGTCGCCAAGCTTTTAGAAGATGTAGTCATCATCCAAACATAATGAATCTTGTTAGCATAAACCTTTTTTTGTCTAATTTTTCTTTAGGTCTACTATCTTGTGGTCTCGATTTGAAATTTCTCGTAAATATCCCCCAGTTCTAGTTGTGGGTTCCCATTGGGGGTGAGTGAACCTGGGGAATTTGTGATGTTGCAGGTAGGGAAGACTCTAGGTGATTCTCATCTTAACCTTGGTTGTGGGGGTACTGTGTTGTGGTTTTTGCAGATTATCATTTTTTTATGTCATGCTTTCATGGGAAATTTCTCTCGGGTGGTTGGGTTCTCTTATGTATTCCTATTTAGTGGTTCTTGGGCATCGCCAGCCATGCCCCATTAGCGAGATCATGCCTACCACAAAGGTGGGAAACATGGCCCTATTGGGTGCTAAGTCAACAACCAAAGCTCAACTTCAAAGGATCCGAAAAGTGTGGAATTGGTGGGAGAGGTGGATCATGCCCGTGGTCACTCACCAGTCTTAGTGAAGGCACCAATGACAGTGGAATCAATTGGTGACTATCTCTGAGGAGTATAGGAAAACCTAGAAATCCTCAGAGAGCATCATTATGAAGATAAAAACAAATTGGTGGCATACATGAATGATATTCAATTAAGCCTCAATGAATTTTTGTAACAACTAGAGAGCATTCACCAGAACTATTGACGCATAAATGATAGTCTACATGACTTGGAGGCTCGAGTGGAGCATATTGACTTCCACATGCATGAGAGAGATGGCCTCCTTGCAGCACCTCTATGACATGATGTTTTTAGATTATTTGTCTATTTTGCCTTATTTTTGTTTTGTAAGCTTGTTTCTCCTATAAAAAATAATGTTTTTATGGTTATATATTATGCATTCTCCTGCTATCCTCACTAACAACTTTGGTCTGAACGAAACCAGAAGAGTTGTGGAGAAAAAAATGGCACTTTGGTTTTCTACGATGAGAATTTAAAATGCACCTTTCAACGACAAAAATAAAAATACAATATTCTCATGACGGTTTATATATATATATATGTGTGTGTGTGTGTGTGTGTGTGTGTGTGTGTGTGTGTGTGTGTGTGTGTGTGTGTGTATGTATGTATGTATGTAGGTATATGTGCACTTAAATAAATAATTTTCTGTGTCATTTTATATATGAAATTGTTAAATTTAAAATCATACATAAAGGTTTTTATTTACTATTATTATTATGAAAAATAAATTATTATTATTATTATTTTTATGTTAATTGTAATAGATATTAATATATAAATAAATATTAATTTATTATTTAAATTATCTATATTTTAATATTATTTGGAATAAGGGATGATCTTTTCAAATTTTTGTATGTTTTTAATGCATTTTTTTAATTGTGTAACTAATTTAGGATTTAGCAAATCATGACACAGATGAAGCAATTAATTCATCTAATGCATTAATAACTTATATTTGGACCAAATCAAAATAATCTTTAATAACAATAATAAATAGATGAATATTAGGTGTTTTCGCTGGGAGTTGTTTTTAATGTGTTTTTTTTTTGTTTTCGGTGGATTTTCTGGTTGGAATCCAACGAAACAATTTAGGGTGAAATCTTGATTTGTGTTATTTAAACTAGTGTTTTGACTGCATATGTGTATTCAGCACCCTAAAAAACCCATAGGGCACTTTGATTGTGCAGATTTTACCCATCAAACTTATGATTTCAACGAATTCCTTCCAGATTTTAGAGAAATTAGATTGGAAAACTTTTCAAAAATTCACATTAAAAAATACTAGTTTCCGCTCAACTAATCTATATTTTCAAACTCAAGTCACCATACAAAAACCAAGACTATTCAAAACCAATAATAATAAATAATAATTAAACTTGGAATTCTAACCAAAACTTATTATTTTTTTAAAAATTCATATTTTCTCACACACATATTAATTATTATATTCATGGATGCATAGTAAATTCACTTTTTTTATAATACATTAATTTGATTCAATTCTTTATAAATAGATTTAATTTTATTACTTATAATATTATTATAAGTACATTTAATTTTCTCATTATGTGATCTTATTTAATCTTATATTATATTACATAACCAGAGCTGTCGATAGTCGTAGTACCTGTCAGTAAACATTCATTGAAATGCTAAAATCATAATGGTTTAATACAAATCATTCTTATACATAAAATTTTATTTAAAAAAAGCAGCCATAACAAGCACAAGTACACATTGTATGGAAAACAAATGCAGCCACGATAAGAAGAAGCACAAATAACATGGAATTAGATTATACTTAAGACAATTTTTTTGTGTTCTTATTACATAAAAATATATTTACAAATACATGATGGAAAATACAAATATCCTAGTTGCATAGGTAGAGTCATTCGAGTAAGCAGCATAGATGGAAGAGCCACTGGTAGCTAAGGCACTTCGTTGGTGAATAAAATCTTGCTGCAACATAGAATAGTGACAGAGAATACTTGTAAGTCAAAAAATAGAATATAAGAAAGCCTTGGTAGAATAAATAAGTCATCCACAGTAGAAGGTAGTAGTAGTCATAAGGAGAGGGCACATAAGGGATACGCTTGGTTTTTCCTATGGTCGATTCAATAAGTATAGAAATTTTTTACCATTATCTATTAAATAAATATCCATATGGAAAATATTTTGTTTCAATTACAAATTGGAAGAGAGGAGGGATGCACAAGAAGAACACACACAAAACAAAATATATTTATTATTATATATATCATCAAACAAATACATCACAGTATTTATAGTGCTGCCGAGATCCAACCACTTCTAAATATGAACAGGGAGGTTGAGATATTCTCTCAACATCCACCTACAAATATACAACTAATTCTAATATGAGTATGGAAGAATTATCTTCCAATACTCCCCCTTAACTCTTACATACATAAAAAATAAAAAATTATCTTCGTCTCACTGGTCTTCATCAGCAACTCTACCCACTCTGCAGTCTTATGGATTCCGCTCTTTCTTTCTTCACATCTTCGAGCTTACCTTTCAACCCATTTAAAGTACACCTGCTTCTGACCATCAATGTTGAATTTGTAAGATTAAAGATTCTTGACACCCTCGAAGAAGAGTCTTGACATTGAACTACTCTATTGAAATATTTCCATCTGTGAAATAACCCTGAAGAATATATTTCAATAGTCATATAGGATAATATTCTAGGTATCGAATATGATCAACGATCAATCCTACAAAGTGACCTTTACACACAAGGATCTCATTATATAACCTGTAACCAATGCTCTTGAAGCCCGAAGCACAACAAGACCCATCAGCGTATAAAAAATTTACACAAACAAATTAGCCAATTGTTCTCTCGGCACCAAAAAACGTCGAGAACTACTAATTTAAAAAATGCTAAATTGTTCCATAATTGGTTCTGCACTACACAAATCTCACAACAACAAATCCACAATTCTACATATGAATAAGCTACACACTCCACAAAAACAATGAACTTCAAACACCAATATGTAGCTGACACCGATCTGTAGCTGCCATTCACCTCCATAAACTTCTTCGGGTTGAATGCCAAAGCGTCCTCTCCCCATGCACCCCGATCTTTGCCAATCACCCACGCATTGACTATGACCCTTGTTTTCGCAGGAATTGGGTATCTCGCCACACTGCATGCCTTGGTTGACTCGTGAACCGGCGGCTAATATTACACCTTCACCGCAATTTTTCAAAAGGAAAGTCGGATCTGGAGCTCAGCAGGCAGTATCTGAGGCCGGCTTCATCTCGCAGCAGAAACGACGGCTCTGGTTCTCCAACTGTAGAAATATCATTTTACACTCCAGAGTCTTTCAATGTTTGACTTTAGCCTTTAACCAGTTTAAAATGCATCTCTCTTAAAGAACAGTCGTCCACTATGAACTCAATGACTAATTCAACCTGAGAAAGGAATATGACACACGTTTCAAATGCTAGATTCTCCTTATCATGACATTCGAGTGAAGGCTGCAGGGTTTCCATAAAATGCATTTCTAATACAAAATTTTCCAAACAGAAACTCGACAGCTGCATCTGGTCATTCTTTTATAGACACAAATGTAATTTTCTATGTGATATTGGCCAAGATTTTCATGATGTTGAAAAAATTTGTAGAGCTCAGGAAGCTTAGCAAGAGAAAAAAAATGCAAAACCTATAAATTTCATTAGGGCGAAAACTGATTGCAAACTACTAAAATGATAGATTGAAATATTCCAGAAACCGAGAAAACCCCTGAAGCACAGTGTAGAATCCCTGAAGTGTGCTTCCCTTTTACCCAATGATTACTAGAATGAAAGAAAGAAAGAAAAAATGAATTTGAATTTTGAGATGACATTCCCAATAAATTTTCAATCTGACTGGCCCTAGCTGCCACTCTTCATCCACATGGATGGATCGATCTCTCCAAAGAGCACTCGGCTATGTACGTGGGCTCTCTCTTTCACACTTGCAATTGACAACGTGTTCCTTAATGGTGACGAGATATATGACTAAAAAAAATATATTGACATACTCTTATTTCCCTCAGCCCAGGAGGGGCCGAGGTCCAGGCCAGTATGGCTCTGATACCAAATTACAAATTGGAAGAGAGCAGGGATGCACAAGAAGAACACACACAAAACAAAATATATTTATTATTCTATATATCATCAAACAAATACATCACAATATTTATAGTGCTGCTGAGATCCAACCACTTCTAAATATGAACAGGGAGGTTGAGATATTCTCTCAACATCCACCTACAAATCTGCAACTAATTCTAATATGAGTATGGAATAATTATCTTCCAATAGTTTCTTTTAAATTTAGTAATTCAAGTAAAAACAATTTACGACCTATAATTTTTTTACAAATTGAAAACGATTAGATAAAAATAAGGCTTCGAAGGATTCAAATAATTCATCCATTCTGCATCTAATACCAACAACACTGCACTATCATTTTATAGAATAATAATGTTTCAAGTTAAAATGAGCCATATGTGATTCAAATGGACGATTATGTCGTTCTGAATTCCTATTCTGATACTTAATATATATCAGTCGTATTTTTCATGCTGAAAAAAAAAATATTCAACTACCACATATTTATATTAAATATAAAACAACTCCATAAATATGATAATAACAACATTAGAGTTTAATGTGGCTTTGGCTTCCACCAGAGTACACTCCTTCATACCGTAAATTAAATAAGTTACAATTTAATTAAAACAACTTGCTTTTATAGAGTCCATTAGTCAATCATCCAAGTACAATGGAAGAAAAGTACAATGTTAAGAAATATTTGAAGAAATAATTAAAAAAAATATCTAAACCACCTGGAATTTAATTTATATGTGTTTAAGAGTCTCCTTTCAATAGCGTTTTCAAATGGTGGATCTTCGAGAAAATATGGAGGAGTAGGTGTCATTGAATATTGTTCCTAATACTGTTTTGAAAACGATCAAGCTCTGGTTGTATGAGATAATAGTGGGGATAAGAATTCACAATCTTGGATGGCCACATGAAATGAATAATAGGCACATGGCTATGATATAGGCTTTCATATGTTAATCGTACATTGTTTTTAAATTCTACTAATTTCATTTTAACTATTTCTAAGGACATGGAATGTGTCAATTTGATAACCCACCCTTTCCACAAAATTAAACAGAACCCCTTGCATGGACTACACTTGCATTCCCACAAAAGAAAAGGAAAACAATAGGTGAAATATGGCATTGGATATCTAGTCGACCAAATCCACGTGTGCAATCGAAGGTAAAGGAACCTTTAGCTAAAGAAGGGACATTTTTTGCTTAGCAATAATTTTTACACAATAGTAAGTATTTGTTGAAAACCCAAAACTTCACCGAGAGAAAACCGTTGATCCATATTATGTATTAATCACATGTATTTATACATACAAAAGACCGTTGGGAGACAATTTGTATAACTTGTCTCCATACGAGAATACCGTGCAGGAATAATAGAAAATGAAAAATAACTAAACCATAGATTTAGAAGCATTAGTTTAACATCCCCCCTCAATCTGAAGGGATATTTGACATGCCAAGTAAATATCTGAAATTTTCAAAATTTTCATGTCCTAATGCTTCGGTAAATATATCTCCAATTTGTTCTGAAGTAGGACAATGTGCCAGATGAATTGTTTTGGCCTCTATATGATGTTGAATCAAATGATACTTGGTGTTGATATGTTTGGTTCGATCATGGAACTTAGGATTCGTGGCCAATTGAATTGCAGAAGAGTTGTCGACAAATAGAGGAGTTGAGGATTTTTTTTTCCTGCAAATCTTCAAGTATTTTCCGAAGCCAAATGATTTCCTTAGTGGCTTGAGCGACTGCAAAATATTCGACTTCTATAGTAGAATCAGCAGGAACATATTTATTTTGTGATCTCCCACTGATGGCTGTTGATCCAAGATTCATCAAATAACCAAAAGTTGAGACTCCATTTTCTTTATCTCCATCAAAATGTGAATCTGAATAACCAACAAGATGGAAGTCTAAAATTTTGGAATATTTGGTGTCGTAAGTTTGATTTCCTTTTAAATATTTCAAAACTGTTTTTGCTGCTACCTAATTCCCGTCACAAGGATGATACATAAACCTAGAAACTATTCCGAGAACAAAGGTTATATCAGGACAAGTAATAGAGAAATAAATCAAACTTCCAAAAAGTTGTCTATACTTTGTTGGATCTTTAAATGGTTTTCCTTCGAAAGTGAGTTTCAAATTCTGCTCCATTAGTGTAGCAACAAGAGTACAATTTGTCATACTATATTTTTTCAATAACTTACCAACATATTTCTTCTAAGGGATGAAAATATGTTGTGGTTTTTTATCAACTTCAATTCCAAGATAATAATGAAGTAAACCTAAATCTTCCATATAAAAAACCTTTTTCAATTCCTTCTTTATAGATGATATATATTCATCATTGTTTCCTATGATCATCAAATTATCAACATATAAAACTAGATATAAAAATGATCTTCCAACTTTCTTAACGAAAAGAGTTGCATCATCTCGGTCAAAATGTTTATAATTTAATTTAAGAAGATGTTCAGTTAGCTTCTCATACCATGCTTGTGGTGCTTGTTTCAAGCCATATAAAGAATTCATTATTTTTCAAACCTTTTTTTTTCCCTTTAATGGAAAAACCTTTTGGCAAAAACATGTAAACATCTTCTTTCAAATCTCCATTTAAAAAAAATATTTTTGACATCCATATGATGAATTTTCCATTCTTTATGAGCTGCAATAGAAAGAAAATATCTAATAGTGCCCCATTTAGTTGTAGGAGAAAAAGTCTTTGTATAGCCAATACTCTATTTATGTGCATATCCCTTGGCTACAAGTCTTGATTTCTACTTTTCTAGTGAAACATCAAATTTATACTTAGTTTTATAAATCCATTTGCAACCAATAGGTTTGATGTCAGTAGGAGGATCCACTAGCCTCCATGTGCCATTTTTTATGAGAGCATCACATTTATTTTGCATTGCATCTTTCCACTGGTCATAACTAGCAACTTCTTCAAAGAAAGTAGGTTCACAATCCACAAAAAAATTAAATTCACAATGATAATAGTTACCTGAGGAACTTCAAGCCTTAAAGTCATCTTATTTTTTCGTAAATGTTCAAATACGAGTTGAATTTTGCAAAGGTTTCTCAGGAATTTTCTCATCTTCTTCATCTGTCTCATTTCTTTCCATTCCTGTCATTGTTTCTATAGAAACACTTGCATCAACCAATTTCTCATCGACATTAGAATTATCATCATCAAACAATTTCTCATCATTGAGAGAAGGAAACTCCACAGATTGATCTAATATAGGAATCCGCCCTTCAGGATGGGGAAGTATATTATATGATTCATAATAGAAATTTTGAGGAGCAAACTTTTCTAACTAATTAAGCTGTCTATCAACAGTGAGGGAATATTTATCAGTTTCAAGAAAAATTACATCTCCTGACAAAAGAAACTTTTTGTTCTCTTCATCATACAATCAGTATGGCTTATAAGTCATGGAATATCCCAAAAGTATACATTTTCTCTTATGTTCACTCAAATTATTCCTATGGTGTTTAGGAATCAAATCATAACATTGAGAACTGAAAATTTGGAAATGATTAATAGCAGGAAGACGGTTATAGCACATTTCATATGGAGTTCTATTGTTAATTACAGAGGAAGGGAACCGATTTCTAATTTCTGCTGCACATAGCTCTTCTTCTGCCCAAAACATCAATTTTACATTCTTAAACCCCATCATTGACCTTACCATATTAAGCAATGTTCTGATCATTCGTTAACAACACCGTTTTGTTGTGGATTATATGGTATTGTGGTCTACTTTTTAATGCCATTCTCTTATCCCCAGATGTGGGTGAAAGGTAGCATGCAGAGGCGCCACAGGGCCACCATGATGGAGGACACTTGGCGACTCAACGTGCTCGGTCCTAGGGAGAAGCATAATGTTAAATTTTGGTGTGACGGTGCCATTACTCCACCCTCCGCCACCCTACCATCGATGTACCAGGCCTGCTCTGCATTTAAGCTGCTAGCCATGGCCTTTAAACCCACCACCTTGGCTCTCTCTTTCACACTTCGCCCTGCCTGTTCGCTCTCTGTGATATTCTCCGTCTTCGCTCCCCTGCCTCTGGTGCACAACCTTCGCCCATCCAGGCTCGGCATTCGCTCAGGACGTCTCCTTCCTCAGAAGTTTGCTGTTGCCTCCATCTAGTCAGGAGACTCCCCACCCCCCCCCCCCCCCTCCTCCCTCCCCTCTTGCCCTCTCATGGCCGCGACCTAAATCTCTCTATCGATTGGAATAAATTCGACAGCTTCCCCCCTATCAATTTGAATGCCCAACTTTCCCTGCAGCTCCCTACTTTGGGCCCGCTCTCCTCCACCTCTCGCAGCAAGAAGCAAGCTCGTAAGTCTACCATCTCCCCTGAACTTGCTTTCAACCCCCGTAAAATGAAAGCCCTTTTAGTGCAAAGCGCCTCCAATGGCAGTAGCGACTTAAGTGGTTCTGAAGGAAATAGCAGAGGTAGCCCAGACCTGGACGTTGGTGGCAGCTTGGACGTGAATGCAGGCGGCATCTCTAAGCTCCTTGAAATCCCTCAGCCTAATGAACATGCAACGAATTTGGGCATCCTGGCTTCACCACGCCAACCTCCATAAACACACACGTTTAGCAAAGGGATGGAGGAGGATGACTACGTGTGCACGATCCTCGAAGAATTTCCAACTTCCACCGACAGGCAGTAGGTCATCCATAGGAACTTATTTTCATCTCTCATTGGCATGCACATGATTAAAAATGCTTTTCTTTGGTTTTTTATTTCAACTCTGAAAACTACACTTGTTTGTTTCCCGTCATGGGCAGCAGTCTTTTTTGGACTTTTAAGGATTGGTTTCCCCACTAGGGGCAGTCCAGTACTTGGAAAAAATCTCTTGAATCTTCCCTCTAGAATGAACCTATTCACTCCTAAGGATGCGACTTGTAACCTTATGTTTCATATGATCTAATAGAAGTAGTATAACTTAGAAAAAAAAATTCCATTCTCTTGTAAATATGTTTCAAAAACATATGAAGTATATTCTCCTCCATTATTAGTTCTTATAGTACCAATATTGATTTGTGCTTCATTTGTTATCGAGAAATGAAATTTATTAAATACATAAAAAAGTGTGATTTTTCTTTAAGCAGATAAACCCAGTACATCCTCGAATAATCATCAATAAAATTCAGTTTGTATTTATTTCCATTCGCAATTGGTACAGGCATAGGTACACATAAATCTAAGTTTATTAGGCTTAATTTCTTTGTAGCTCTAGAATTAGAATTCTGAAAAGACTATTTGTGATGCTTGCCCAATATACAAGCATTACATGGGGTCAATTTTATGCAACTGTTCAAATTCCTTTAACCCCATGTTGTTTCATAATTCTAATACTTTCATAATTAATATGACGGAAGCATGCATCCCACAATAAGCAAGATGACAGAGTATCATTTTGATGAACCAAATAAGTTGTGTTCAATGCAACAGATGACATACCATGCAACTTCAACCACTTATCTTCTTACACTCCAGTCATTACCATTTTATTGCCAATCGATCTTCTATTTTATACTTTACCATCAATATGTGAACGGAATGCCCTTGTTGTCTTATTTTTATAAGAGATAAAAAATTCCTTTGGAACTGCGAAGTGTAAAGAACATCATTCAAAGTATAATCTGAAAGTCGAGGAACTTTTAACTGAATTGAACCAATCATTGATCATTTGATTTGGGACTTATCAGCAAAATACACAACTCCATCAATATTATAACTTAATTTATCAAAAAAATATCTTCTAAAGGTCATATGACAAGTGGCACCTATGTCTAAATAAAACTTTCATACCATGAAGAAAAATAGGTATTAAAATATCTTCCATGTGAAAATTACAATGTGCAACAACATAATGTGCATTCTCAGAAGACTGTCCTTTGTCTGGAATTATATTATCTTTATTTTCAAGCATTAAACATGAAATTACCTCTGTACTACGGGCTCTGGAAATGGCACATTGTTCTCCAACCATGGCAAAACTGCTCACCAATCATTCAAACAAATTGGTCTACAATTTTCTTGATAATTATCTAAAAAATCCCAAATGTCTCACCAATCATTCAAATAGAGTTATTCAACAAAAATCCCAAGCCAAACCTCTCACCAAAGCTTTTGAGTCAGATCGTATCTCCAAATCTAGTGTGTGTAGTCAGTTTGATAGATCTCTGACTCACTATGTTATAACACCAGAACAATGGTTTTGGAGGATTCATTGCTGCCACGTGTTTTTTCTCCTTCTAATAGCATTAATATTCTCACAAAACACCTCTGATCCTCACTCTGATACCACTGACAACCCAAAAATTCACTGAGACAAAACCATCGATATTATTTATTAATCACATATATTTATACATACAAAATACCACTGGGAGACAGTTTGTATAACTTCTCTCCATGCAAGAATACCATACAGGAATATCAAAAAATGAGAAATAACTAAACCATAGATATGTAAGGATTAGTTTACCACTGACAACCCAAAACTTTGCCGAGACAAAACCATCGATTTTACATTCTTAAAAAACATCATTAACCTTACCATATTAAGCAATGTTCTGTTCATTCATTCAACAAAATCGTTTTGTTGTGGATTATATGGTATTGTGGTCTGGTGTTTGATTTCATTCTCTTGTAAATATGTTTCAAAAACATGTGATGTATATTCTCCTCCATTATCAATTCTTATAGTACCAATATTAAGTTGTGCTTCTTTTTTTATTAAGAGATGAAATTTCTTAAATACATAAAAAAATTTTGATTTTTATTTAAGAAGATAAACCCAGCACATCCTCGAATAATCATTAATAAAATTCCCTATGTATTTATTTCCATTCAAATTTGGTACAGGCATAGATCCACATATAGAAGTTTATTAGGCTTGATTTCCTTGTAGCTGTAGAATTAGAATTCTGAAAAGATTGTTTTTTATTCTTGCCAAATATATAAGCATTACATGAGGTAAATTTTCTAGGAACTATTCAAAGTCCTTTAATCCCTTGTTGTTTCATAATTCTAATACTTTCATAATTAATATGATTGAAGCGTGCATGCCACAATAAGGAATATTGCAGAGTATCATTTTGTTGAAGAAAATAAGTTTTGTTCAAATGCAAAGGATGACATACCATGCAACTTCAACAATTTATCTTCTTCCACACCATTCATTACAATTTTATGGCCAACTTCTCTTCTAATTTATACTTTACCATCAAATATGTGAATGGAATGTCCCTACTATCTTATTTTTATGGGGGATAACAAATTCCTTTAGAACTGCAGAATGTAAATAACATCAATCAAAGTAAAATGTCAAAGTTAACGAATTTTTAACTGAATTGAACCAATCCCTGATGGTTTGATTTTAGACTTATCAACAAAGTACACAACTCTGTCAATATTATCACTGAATTAATCAAACAAAACTCTTTTAAAGGTCATATGACAAGTGGCACATGTGTCAAAAATCCAACTATCATACCATGAAGAAAAATAAGTAATAAAAATATCCTCCATGTGAAAATTACAATGCGCAAAAACATAAAGTGCATTCTTAGAATATTGTCCCTTTTTTGGAATTAGATGATCTTTATTTTCAAGCATTAAACTTGAAATTACCTCTGCGCCACGGGCTCTGGAAATGGCACGATGTTCTCCAACTGTGGCCAAACTGCTCACCAATCATTCAAACAAATAGGTATGCAGTTTGTCTTTCTATTTATTGAGAATTGTATGAAAAATCCCAAAATTCTAACCAATCATTCAAACAGAGCTCTTTAACAGAAATCCCAAGTCAAATCGCTTACCAGTGCTTCCGATTCAGATTGGATTTCTGAATCTTGCGTCCGCAGTCAGGTTAACAAATCTTCGAGTCACTCCATTATAAAAATAGGACAATGCTCTTGGAGGATTTGTTGTTGCCACACACCTTTTATCCTTGTACTGGCAGTAACAATCTCACACAACACCTCTGAGCCTCACTTTGATACCATTGACATCCCGGAACTTCACCGAGAGAAAAACATCAATATTATTTATTAATCACATATATTTATACATACGACAGACCGCTAAGAGACAGTTTGTATAACTTCTCTCCATATAGGAATACCATACGGGTATAATGTAAAATTAAAAATAACTAAACCATAGATACCGAAGGATTAGTTTACCACTAACATCCTAGAACTTCATTGAGAAAAACCATCGATTTTACATTCTTAAAAAACATCATTGAACTTACCATATTAAGAAATGGTCTGTTCATTCGCTCACCGTTTTTTTGTGGATTATATGGTATTGTTGTCTAGTGTTTGATGTCATTCTCTTGTAAATATGTTTCAAAAACATGTGAAGTATATTCTCCTCCATTATCAGTGCTTATAGTACGAATACTAAGTTTTTCTTCATTTGTTACCAAGATATGAAATTTCTTAAATACATCAAAAACTTGTGATTTTTCTTTAGGCAGATAAACCCGACACATCCTCAAATTATCATCAATGAAAGTGAGTATATATTTATTTCCATTCACAGTTGGTACAGGCATAGGTACACATAAATATGAGTGTATTAGGCTTAATTTCCTTGTAGCTCTAGAATTTGAATTTTGAAAAGACTGTTTGTGATGCTTGCCCAATATAGAAGAATTACATGGGGTCAATTTTCTAGGAAATGTTGGAAGTCCTTTAATCCCCTTCTATTTCATAATTCTAGTAATTTCATAATTAATATGACTGAAGCATGCATGCCACAATAAGGAAAATTACATAGTATTATTTTGTTGAACGAAATAATTTGTGTTCAATGCAACATACGACATACCATCCAACTTCAATAACTTATCTTCTTCCACACTAGTCATTACAGTTTTATTTTCAACTACTCTTCTAATTTCTACTTTACCATCAAGTACATGAATGGAATTTTCGTGTTGTCTTATTTGTATAAGAGATAAAAAATTCCTTTGTAACTGCAGAACGTAGAGAATGTTATTCAAAGTATAATCTGAAAGTTCGGGAATTTTCAACTAAATTGAACCAATCCCTAATGGATTGGTTTGGGACTTATCAGAAAAATACACAAATTCATCAATATTATCATTGAATTAATCAAATAAATCTCTTCTAAAGATCATATGACAAGTGGCACTTCTGTCTAAAATCTAATTGTCATACCATGAAGAAAAAGAGGTACTAAAAATATCTTCCATGTGAAAATACAATGTGAAACAACATAATGTGCATTCTCATAAGACTATCCTTTGTCTCGAATTAGATTATATTTATTTTCAAGAATTTTTTCTCTTCCTTCATTAATTTTCTTCCGGGGAATTCTACAATTTGCAGCAGTATGTCCAATTTTACCACCTTTAAAACATTTTACAGTTGGTTTATTAGATAGATTTCTTTGTTTATCATTCCGTTATCTATCTCCCTGAATATTTATACCTGCCTGCCTCTATAATTCTTTCTACCTTGACCTTTATTACCCTTAGTATTTGTGACAGATTCATCTTGAGGTTTTTGGTCTTTTTGAGCAAGAAATAGTGTTTCGGTATTAGAATTATGTGATGCTTCTTTATTTTCAAAAGCCTTCTCTCTTTGTGCAATTTTCCCTACTAATTTGTCAAAATCTAAATCTTTTAATTTCCCACTAGCTTGGAGAGATTCCAAGTAGTGTTAATAACTAGGGTAAAGAGCCTTTATAAATGTAGTAAGCTGCAAATCCACTTTCACTCTAGTAGATTCAATTTCATGATTGATGGATGTAATTTCAGAAGCGATTTTTAAAGGATCATTATCGCTCATTTCTGAATTAAATAAATTCAACAACTACTGAATTATCTCCAATTTAGAATGTAAATCATAAAGCTCTTTTAATTTTTTATGGCATCATAAGTTGTTTTACTTTGAGCAATGTGTCTTCTTGCCTCTTCTAAGACTGAAGTAGAGATTAAGGCAAAAGCCTTCTTACCCTTAATTTTCCAGATTGCTAGTTCTTTCTGCTCATCAGGCTGCTCTCGTGCATTCCCTCCTTCTCCTTCACACACTCAATCCCATAAACCATTAAAGATGAGATTATTTTAACCTTTCTAAACCATTCCTGGTAATTTTATTTTCCAGTCAAAACAACCCAAATTAAAGATACCAAGGAATTCATCTTAAAAAATCTGATTTGATCAGAAGCACAAAATTCTTTTTAAAAACTTATGTTTTCAATGACTACCACAGAAAAAATTTCCATATTTCTTTTGAAAAAATAAAATCTCCTTTTAACTTACAGATTAATAATTAGCAGTATGGTTTCAAAAAAAAAATTGAATCGATGATGGTCTTTTATTTATATTAAAAAAAAAAAAAAAACTAGATTGTAGGGTTTCAAACAAACCCTATTCTTCTCTCTGCTAAAGAATTGATAGCCATTTCAATTTCAATCTTCAAAAAAACCAATTTTACCTCTGCATCGATCATCTCTCTCTCATCACACGATCAATAAAAAATTATAGTGCATTAAACATGAAATTAACTCTGCACCGTGGGCTCTAGAAATGGCACAGTGTTCTCTAACCGTGGTCAAACCATTCACCAATCATTCAAACGAATTGATCTGCAATTTGTCTTTTTATTCCTTGATAATTGTCTGAAAAAGCCCAAACGTCTCACCAATCATTCAAACAAAGTTCTTCAATGTAAATCCCAAGTCAAACCTCTCACCAATGCTTTCGAGTCAGATCGGAACTTCGAATCTGGCGTCTACAGTTAGGTTGACAGATCTCTGAGTCACTCTGTTATAACACCAACATAATGGCTTTGGAGGATTATTTGCTGCCACACACCTTTTATCCTTTTTCTGGTAGTAAAAATCTCACATAACACCTCTGAGCCTCACTCTGATACCACTGACAGCCCAGAACTTCACCGAGACAAAACCATCGATCCATATTATTTATTAATCACATGCATTTATACATACAAAAGACCATGGGGAGACATTTTGTATAACTTCTCTCCATACGAGAATACCATACAGGAATAATACAAAATGGAAAATAACTAAACCACAGATCTCAAAGGATTAGTTTAACATTTTTTGGGTTGTCAAAATTTGACATAGAAGTAAGTATTTGTTGGGTTTGTCAAACCTTCGTACAGGAAGGTGTTTGGCAACATAATTTTACACAACGGTAAGTATTTGTTGGGCTGTTAAATTTTACACAACCTTAAGTATTTGTTGGGGTTTTCAAACCTTCATATAGGAAGTTGTATAGGAACATTGTGAGGGGATAAACCATACTAAAGAAAACAAGAACGTTGTGATAAGATAAACCTAATTAGATTACTGCATGTAAACTTGTCTCACCCAATGCAAAGGAAAATAAATAATTCAAACATTTTCCCCTCTAAATGAACCTTGTTTTTTCGCTGGATTGTATGGTTGTGCTTAGTGCAACTCCAATTATGCTGCAATTCTCATCATTCGATACCCACATTCATTCCGCGGGCATTTTATTACATGTATTTTTCATGAATTTTTTTAATTAGCTAGAGAAAATGAATTACATGTGTTGTTGGCATTTTTCCTAATATGATTTCTTAAATATTATGGTTTTTATTTGCATATATGATTCTATGGCATCCAACTAAAGATAGAGACAGAAGCAAATCGTGTGTAACCTTGATATCCTTCATGCTTATTATAATATTTCCCATGAAGAGTATGGTAAGCTGCTACAGACAGAAGCATGTTGACCACAACCTTGATACTCTTCATTCTTGTTGTAATAAGATTCATATTGTCCAAAGTCTCATAGACCCTGAATAATAACCAAGTCATAGGGAAGAACGAGAGTTCCAAAACAATGAAGAGTAGAGCGAGAGAACCAAAAAAATGGGTGAAAACCAAATCCCTGAAAATTATGTATATTGTTGGGTATTTTTTCTTTTTCTATATCAATCCATAACCATTTTATTCCATATTCATTGAGTTTACATGTTTTTGTAGTCATTTTTTTACTAGTGGTTTGGTTTACATATTTTTACACTCTCTTACATAAACACATAATCATTATTCACAAAATTGTTTGCACTAAAAAAAATGGTTAAAGTCATTAATGGAAAGAGATGTTGGAAACTTAGTTCCAGTAGGGTGAAGTATCTATCTTGATGCAACAAGGCGGGGTAGAAGAAATTTGTGACATTTATTCTTGATACTACCTTCTCTTATCTAAGAGTATTCTAAGAAGAAGTCTCTACCTGTTCCAAGAGGGGGTGTTAGATAAAGGTAATTATATTTATATCTAAATCTGAGTTTTGTATTCATATTTGTTATTTTTGTTCTAAGAATAGTGAAAAAATGAATTTTACACATACCTGTCTGCAAATTTTAATAGAGTTCTGTAACTTTCCTCAATATTACCTTGTTTCATGATAATATCGTCTAAATTTCTTGGATATTACCTAGTTATAGGTTATGCCCAAACTCATTACTCGCTTAATCCCCTAAACTCATTACTCATTATTAAGCAGGTGCTCGCCTACTAACTCAAAGCACATTTAGCATATTTCTAACAATGAACCAACCCCATATTTTTCTCTCATCTTGGGGATTTACCATCCTACCCTAAAAATTGAAGATATATATGAAATATGGTCAAGTGGTGAAACAGATGAGCACTATGTTGCAGCAAAGAAAGATGTGCCAGCTTGTGGAAGCCAGAGAATTAAAATTAACAAGAGAGTGACAACATTCCATCATAGTGGGGAAACAAAAGTTGTTTCAAAGCCTATTATATGATATATGATAACTCACATTTAATATAAAACTTTTTTCAAAGCTTATTATATGATATATGATAACTCACATTTAATATTAGCATATTAATTAACCGGGTGCTCAATGTAAAAGCTCAAAAATTGAAGTGCTATGAATTGATTGGAAATAGAACGACAACGAAGATCTCGTCACCAGGAATCCATCGCAATTTGTTTCATCGAAAACAGAGTCCGGATGAAGGAAATATAGCCTGTTGTTTGTTTTCCTAAATAGCTAAAAAATTTGAAGAACAATGATAGGTTGATCACATGGCAGCCCAATCAGCATACAAGGTATATTTTGGGAATATTCTTCAGTTTTTCCCAATGAAATTATGAAAAGTGTCACTACAGGATTTGCCAGTTTGGTTTGAAGGTGAAATTTTCTTATGATTTGGATCCTAAGGTTGAATTCATTTTTTTTATGGTTGCGGGATAGCCCAACAAGAGGCTGACACATGGTGCATCTAGGGGCTGCAATGTGACCCCTCTTGTGGACCCTCTCCAATGGTCAAAATAGCAGTTTTATATGTTATGGTCAAACTATATTGTGGAGCACATTTTACATATCCAAAGTCCAAATATATATATTATCACATGGGTTCATTTTCTTAAACAAAAGTTAAACATATATTATGGGCGAATATATGAAATATATGCTAAGGCATCAAACGTTATGGTATAAATTTGGTATGGGGCGCATGAAATACATATATTTTGACATGCAAAATGTACACATGGGGTTGGTCAGAGGTAGGGGCTCGACCCCACGACCTCCCCCATACCACTCTCTGTCGTTACCGTTGAGCCTCTTCCATCTGTCTTAATAGAACCCTAATTTAGCATGTATTTAAATTCAAATCGTATCTCTGATGACGGGAATGGAGGGGGCGAGGCCATTTCCCTCCCATACAAATATTCCATATAAGCTCATGCAAGTTCCATACCTAATCGCACTTAATGCGCCTTAAGCTCACCATTAACCAACTTAACATTAATTAAGTACCCTTAACATTAATTAGTTAACTGCACTTAATATCTGGCAGGAGTTTCAGCGGAATCCTTAAATTGGGAGCAGCCTCCAACTTTGGCAGCCTTAATTGGATTCTTCTCTAGTTTTAGAGGCAATCTACTAGGCAAAATTGATTAAAGCATATCTGGAGAAATTTCCGACCAATTTTGGCTCACGAAGAGTCATTCCTAGTAGATTAGCATGTTATGAATACAATGGTATAGGTTACAGAGGCAGAGAAGCAATTATAAAAGTGCTTTTCTCACTTTGAAGAAAAAATAAGCCTAGGGCCACCAGGACGGAAGGCCATGCCTAGATCAATTGAAGACCAAATTAGCAGCAAGAAGAGTCATTTCTAATAGATTTGACCATTATGGACTCATTAAAGTAGGTTTCTAGAGCTATAGGTGAATGTAAACAACAATTTTTTCACTTTTTAGCTAATACAGAGGCCCAAGCCATGGAAGCTAGACCAAGGAGATGTAGCCCAGGAGTGGTGAACTCCTTCATCAAAACTCAGTTTTGATGGATAAATTTTGATTGTTTTTTGTTCTTGTTTTTTCCATTGTTCATCATATTTATTTCATGCTTTATTCTCTTGAATTCATTCACAAAAATTATCTAATTTAACTTTTTGACACACAAAAAAAACAAGGAAACCTATGTACATCAAGTATAATATCATCAAATAAATTTTAAATCTGAGGATTGAATTAGCACATAAAAAGGAACATTCATACTAAGATCAATTTGGTATGAGAGTGTGGTTTAAAGGCTATTTTCTTGATAGTTTCTTGAGTTTTATGTAAGTAGTGTTTTAATGGTTGCAAATTTGTGATGCTTACAAGGTTAAAGTTGCAGAGAGGTGAAGGGAAATTGTTGGTTACAAGTCTTGAGATTAGGACTTGAAGAAGGAGAGCCACAATGGCACCATCTTCACCAAAAGTTTCACTCACAGTTGCATTTGAAGCACCTCAAGTTTTATCTCAAGAAGATGAGATTGAAGAGGTACAAGAACCATAAGCTGAGCTTAAATCCATAGCCGTGATGTCAGGTGTTGGAGAAATTGAAGGTCATTCAGAAGAGGATGATGTCAAGAAATACTTAAATGACATAAAGGGGATGATTAAAATTATGTTTGATGCATTTACTGTTGGGATGGCAGGAGAAGGTTTTAATCCTCCACATGGAGAAGGAACTTCATATGATAAGAAGGATGAAGAGAGGGATTCAAAGGGTAGTGTAGGAAAGCCACCTCCATATCCACCATCTTCATCATTCTCATCATCTCCATCAACATCATCTTCCACTTCCACCACAAAAACTACCCACACTCACTCAAAAGCCACAAGATGAAAGCACCCTTACTCAAACTTCATGTCAAATTTGAGCTTCAAATGTATAATGGAAAGGTAAATTTAGAAATATTGGACAATTTGATACGTCAATTGGAGGTGTATTGTAGAATTCAGAACCTTCATGAAGATGACATAAATATTCAGTTGGCTTCTGTGAGGATGGAAGGATCTGCACTTGTATGGTGGGAAGCAAGGACTGAAGAAGAGATTAAAAACTATGGTAAGATCTCTATTTCTTGGTCAAGTTTTATTGCTGCCATTAAAAGGAAATTATATCCATTAGCTTACATGCAAAAGGCCATTATGGACTGGAAAAAAATTAGACAGTTGAAAGGGAAAAGTGTTCAAGATTATACTCATGAATTTAGGAGAAGAGCTCTTATTTTAGGTATTAATTTATATTCTCAAGAAACTTGGTTAAAGTACATTGGGGGTTTGCACAGTTAACTTAGGAAAAATATTGTTATGTTTAATCCCAAAAAAATAGATGAGGTTTGTGTTCAAGCCACATACTTAGAAGCAAGAGGGAAACAGAACATATATAAGAAAAGTGATAGTGAGGGTAAAGGAAAGGGAAAGTTTTATGGAAGAGGAAAGAGAAATAGCTCTGTCAAAAGAGATAAAAAGAAACTCACATGCAAACACTATTTGAAGAATGGCCATGATGAAGACCATTGTTGGAGACTTCATCCAAAGTTGAAGCCAAACTAACTGAAAGCCAAAGAGAAGGGGAAAATTGTTGCAATAGTTGAACATGACTTAGGGTCAGATTCAGGAGATGAGACAAAGATTACCACCATGGGTTTTAAAGGAAAGAACATAGCAAGCACTAATTCTTCAAATTTTTTCAATGTCACTCAATATGAAGATACATGAATAAAAATTTTCTATATTAGATTTGTCTCTAAACATAGCGAGATTGATACAGTTTTTGATAGTGGGTCACAAGCTAACTTGATTTCTGAAAACTTGGTTAAGCAGCTAAACCTTGAAAATGTTAGACATCCAAGACCTTATCCTTTAGGGTGGATATGAAATAATGCAAACTTTTCGGTTATAACGAATTGCATACTAAGATTCGTCATCAATTCAAACTTTCTTGATCAAGTTGACCTTGATGTGGTGCTGCTTGATATCTCAGGTATTATGTTGGGAAGTCCTTATCTGTATGATAGGAAAACAATATTTCATCACCATCAGAATAATTATCACTTGTTTAATTATTGTATTGAGTACATAGTTAGAGCGCATAAGAAGAAGACAAGTTTGTCTCTTATACATGGAGGAGAAATGAAGAGGATAGTGAATGCAAGTCAGAATTTAACATTGTTAATAATCAAACAAAGAGATGTTTTGAATCAAACCTTTCAGAAAGATGGATCAAATGAACCAGTTGATTTCATTAAGGTTTTCTATGTTTGTAATTAGAAGTTTCAGGATTCTAAAAGGTAGCCTTTCAAAGGAGGTAAACAAGATGTGAAAAATTTGTAGTAGTCAAGATCAGTGTTCAGCAGTGTTGGAAACAAGATGTTGGTGCAAGAGAGTGTAAAGTTCAAAGAGAAAGCGACAAATCAGTTTGAAAAATAAGGCATGTGTTCCAAAAATGCTTGTTTTTTGTTTCCAAAAGGTTCATGGAAATGGCGAAAATACTTGGTTAAGAGTCGACACAAGTACAAAGCAAGATCAGTTAAGAATCGCCATGACGATAGTGTGCAAGGTGAGACAGTTTTTAAGTTTCCTTTGATTGATGACCAAGGTAGGAACAAGATGGTTTATGCAAGAATAGCTTTCTTCTTTCCAAATTCATGGGAATTGCAGCATGACAGTGTCAACGATAGTAGGAGAAGGTTGCAAAGTCAAGGAAAAAGTTATGTTTTTGTGAAAAGCTCAATTTGATGAAAATGGAAAAATTTCAGTGAATTGAGACTAGAAGGGTGAGGGAAAAGTACCCTCATCCACATGATCAGTAATCAAAAAGATTTTAGGGTCCAAAAGGCTTCTAGTAGGGAGAAATGAACAGGTGCTCAGTGTAAAAGCTCAAAAATGAAAGTGCTAATAATTGATTGGAAATTGAATGGCATCGAAGAGCTTGTCGTCAAGAATCTAGCGCAATTCGTTTCGTAAAATATGGAGTCTAGATGAAGGATATAGAGCCTATTGTTCATTTTCCTAAATAGCTAAAAAAATTGCAGAACAATTACAACTTGATGACATGGTAACCCAGTTAGAATAGAGGGTATATTCTCAGAATATTATTTAGTTTTTCCCAATGACACTGTGACAAGTGGCACTGCAGGATTCACCAATTTGGTTTAAAGGTGAATTTTTTTTTTTCTGATTTGGCTCCGAAGGTTGAATTCGATTTTTTTTTTAATGGTTGGGAGGTAAGCCAATCAGAGGATGACACGTGGTGCAGTCATAGGTCACAACGTGCCCCCTCTGGTGGACCCTCTCCAATGGCCGAAATTGCAGTTTTAAATGTTATGGTCGAACTATATGGTGGAGCACATTTTACATATCCAAAGTTCAAATATATATATTATCACATGGGTGCATTTTCTTAAACCAAAGTTCAACATATATTATGGGCGCATATATGAAATATATGCTAAAGTTTTAAATGTTATGGTATAACTTTTGTATGTGGCACATGAACTACATATATTTCGGCATGCAAAATGTATACATGGGGTTAGGTGGAGGTCGGGGCTTGACCCACGACCTCCCCCATACAACTCTCCTTCGTTATCGTTGAGCCTGTACCATGGGTCTTAATAGACCACTACTTCAACATTTATTTAAATTCAAATCATATCTCCGATGACGGGAATGGAGGGGGCCATCCCCCTCCCATACGACTATGTCATATAACCTCATGCAAGTGTCATACCTTATCGCGCTTAATGCACCTTAAGCTCACCAGTAATCGACTTTATCATTAATTAAGTACTAGTTAACTGTGCTTAATATTTCGTGGTTTTTTCGGCGGAATCCATAAATTCAGAATGGCCTCCAACTTTAGTGGCCTAAGTTGGAGTCTTCTCTAGTTTTAAAGGCAGTTTACTAGACAAAATTGAATGAAGCATATTTGGAGCAATTTTCGACCAATTTTGGCTCAAAAAGAGTCATTCCTAGCATATTGCCATGTTCTGAATCCATTGGTATAGGTTGCAAAGGTAGAGGAGAAATTTTAAAAGTGTTTTTGTCATTTTGAAGAAAAAAGGAGCCTAGGGCCACTAAGAGGGAAGGCCATGCCTAGATCAGTTGAAAACCAAATTAGGAGCAAGAAGAGTCATTTCTGATAGATTTGAGCACTCTGAACTCATTGAAGTGGGTTTTAGGAGCTGTAGATGAATGTAAACAGAAATTTTATCACTTTTGAGCTAATACAGAGGCCCAAGCCATGGAAGCTGAACCAATGAGAGGTAGCCCAAGAGGGGTGAACTCCTTCATCAAAACTCTGTGTTGATGGATCAATTGTGATGGTTTGTTGTTCTTGTTTTTGTTGTTATTCAACATATCTATCTCATGTCTTTTTCTCTTGAATCTACTCATAAAATTCAGCTAATTTACCTTCTTGACAGACATAAACAACAAGGAAACCTATATACATCAAGCATAAGATCAAAAAATAAATTTTAAATCTGAAAATGAAATTAGCATAGAAAAACTAACATTCATACTGAGGTCATTAATTCTAGAAGTAATTCTAACATTAGTTCAGTCATAATAAATGTTACTAAACTTTAATTAAAGACAAATTTTGTTAAGAACAAATACAGCTAGGCAATAAGGGTCAAAAATTCCATCGCTCAATAATCTCTCAAATAATTAATATTTAAATTTTAAATTGAATTGATATTTATTAAAACTTTGATTTAAAAAAAGGTGAGCCAAATGGTGACTAATAAGAAGTCAACCATAGGTCAACCATTCGGGATCACCATAGTCCCTAGCCGGCTCAAGGCACGGAATAACAAAGCATTCAAGAGGGAATAATTATAATTGCATATATAAGCTATTGATCACAATGGAATTGGAAAACAATGAAAATCAGTGACAAAGTAAAAGTAAAATTAAAGATAATGACTTTCAAATATATATATGTATATATATATACGCCAAAGTGGCTAACCGAAACATTAGAAAATAGAAGAGTGAATGGTAAAAAAGCATAATGAAAAGAAAACATATATTAAGAGTGAACTCCGAATTCTTCTTTTAGGGGAGTGTGGATATTAGAATCTCGGGGAGTGTGGATATTAGAATCTCGGTCATGCCGGTTTTGGTTTTGAATCGCGTTATGATATTGGACATATCAGCTATAATGATATTACAGTTCATGTTGGACTTTATAATTCATACCCTAATTATTGCAGTGAAAAATAAGTCATATCTTAACGTTTTGTTTTACAAAAGGTTTCGGCATAGAATATAATGTTATTAATATATAAATTTTAAAAAAAATAAATATTTTTGGGTTTATTTTTATATTTAGTTTGACTAGAGTTTAATGAGATTTATTGAAATCATAAGTTTGATTGTTAAATTATTCACAATTGAAGTGACTTACTAGTTTTTAAGGGTGTTGAATCAATATATGTATTCATAAAACTAGTTTAAATAACATAAATCAAGATTTCACCACAATTTTTTTGGCCACGATTAACTTCCACTAAGACCAATGTGGTCTATTGAACCTCAAGAAAAGAAACAAAAAAAGAATCTAAGTGCCATTCTTCAAAATCTTGTTCTATGATAAAAAGAAAAGAATCTAGATGTGATTCTTCAAAATCTTCTTTATATGATGAAAAAAAAAGAGAAAGAAGCACTCCAAAATCACTAGAAAATGATCTTGATTCACTAAAAATATATACCAATCTTATGAATTTAGAAAATTTAAATTTAAACATTTTAAAATCACATAAACTTAAACTCAAAAATCAACAATATTATTTTGTTAACTTATAATTACAATATTATTTTATTAACTTATAATTATTATCTACTTTTGAATCAATTTTCATCCATCTATTTCAGGGCGAAAATGAAACACTCAAAATTCAATATTTATCATAGATCACAATTTAGTTTTATTATATTTTATAGTTCTTAAATTAAATTAAAATATAAAGTAACCAGCAAATTTTGATCAGATTGTCTTATCATGGACCCAACTTTGCATTCTTATAACGAGAAAAAAAGGAAGTTTAGCGATGTAGAAACTCGAAACCTCTCGAGGGAAGCAAAGCATAGCATAAACTACACGGGTATCGTTTCATATTCCCCGTCCAAGGATTCTCTACTTTGCTTTCTGAATATATGACGACATTTCCCCCTTTCTTTGCTTTTGCTTTTGCTTTTGTATCGTAAACCCCGGTGGCCGCCATTTGACGCATATTCCCTCACGCTGAATGAAGATTTTAACAATGTGAACAGCGATGATATCTTCACTATAAGTCCGGTGGGCATCTGGCTCCTACTAAAGCAGATAAACCGATAGAATCGAATCAATTATTTCCCCGTCAATGCCTGCGGGCCAACCATCGAGTCAGACATCTAATTATTTACACGCCATTTTTCCTTTTTTTAATCAATAAAGTTGACTGGTCGATTTCATTCAATTGGTTTATTGGTTTGCGTCTTCCCTTTTCCTCTGTTCGAAATTGAGACATTGTATGTATAAATACTTCCCTTCCCTTCGTTCCGTTCCAAATTGAGACGCTTCTCTATCCCTCTCGCATTCATGAGTTGTTCGATGTTATCTAGTAAAAAACTTCATTTTGAAGAAATTCGTGTAGTCTCTTGCATGTAGAGACAGAGAGTGTTACTCAGCCAAGAATGACTTGCCCGCATACTGCACTGGGTTATCGTTGCCCATGGTTTTGTGGGCAAGTTGTTTTTGGCAAAGCGTCGCTCTCTTCTTTTCATGCCTGGACCTGCACGACGGTTCAGTGGCATTCACTCTTCTTTTCATGCCTGGACCTGCACGACGATTCAGTGGCATTCACGGCTTTGAGGTGTTTATAATTTGTGGAAAAGTAGTTTTTCATGTTAAGGTGATGTAGGAATGTTTCTTTTTTCTGTACTTGTTAAGTTTGTAAAATTTTGGTGATTTAAGAATGCTTTTTTCTTTTCAGAATCTCAACTAATAAAACATATTGGTCTTGGTGTTAACTGAGGTTAATCATCATTGGCCTATCAAAATCAAAATCATTATGAATTGTTCCTCAATGCCAAGGAATTTGTTAGAGTTCATTTGTTGGTTCATAAGTCTCTGTATTTACATGGGTTTATATTGATTAAAAGTGACTTCCAATATTTCAATATACGCAAATGCTAATAATATCGTCCGGCAGTATTGTCCAGATGCTTGAAAGCTTATCTAACATTTTCTATCACAGTATGGTTGTACAATGTTACATTGCATTCGTAAGCTTGTATCATGAATATTACGTATTTCATCACATGCTTGAAAGCTTATCTAACATTTTCTATCACAGTATGGTTGTACAATGTAAAATTGCATTGGTAAGCTTGTATCATTTTTTTTTCAGAAGAAAAAAACGCTGTTTATATAAAAATAAAACAGTACATAGTCCATGATATCTCAAGCGAGTATAAGCGAGTATAAAACCGCGAGAAAATACAACCATAGGCAACCCAGTGAAGGTTGCAACAACATAGAACGTGACCGTTCATATCAAAATGCTCAGCTATGAAAGCGAGCAGACAAAGGAGATGGAGAGATAATGGCAGATTGCAAACGAAAAATAAACCTATGACATGAAAGAAAGATAGATAATAATGCATAGGATTAGTCCGATATAAAAGATTGAAATCATGCCATGTATAAAGCCTAAACAAAAGATGGGAGGGAGAACATAAAGACTGTTCCGAGGCAAAGGGAACGAGTCATATGGGCAAAATAGGCAGCTTCATATAATGTCATGTAGATATAAGAAACCGGCTCGCCTGACAGGGTGCATTCACACCAGATGATGATATCACGCTCGCTTGAGAGAATTAAGACATCACGCTCGCCTGAGGATAATATGAGCGTCGCTCGCTTGAAAGAAATAAACATCTGCATAATAGCAGTCACGCTCGCCTGAATGGTGGAAATAGCATGATGTACGAGCAGAGATGATAGATATATATCAGATGTAATCACGCTCGCCAGAAGATGTTCTGAGAGATATAACAATAACCTGCAAAAAACTGCCGAAAAAGAAGTGGAAAAGAGCAAAAATATCAAATATGATCCGCCTTATGGAATATCGATCTCAGTCTCCCAGTGTATAAGGCCATCTCGGAATAGCTGAACCTGCATAGTGCCATAATCAGAAAATAAACCCATCTTTGAGAGGCCATCAGCCCTAGTGTTGTTGTCCCTGTAAATATGATGTAAAGCAGGCCTATTGAGCATATACCATAAACGCCGAACCCGAGAAACCCAACCATGTAAACCAGTAGGAACAGAAGCTTGTGGATTCGAAATCCAACCAATAGCGATCCTGGAATCTCCATAAACATGTATGTCCATTAACTGTAAGTAAATGGCAAAACGAAGGCCTCCCCATAGAGCAATGATTTCCGCTTTGTTGTTGGTACCCATGCCAGCATTAAAGTGAATATGCACTCTCTCTCTTTTGGAAATCTTAATCCATGTACCACAGCCCATTATACCATTCATACATGCACCATCAAAGTAAACTGCAGGGAGATTCACCTCATGCGATATTGCGTATTTCAACAAATAGAATAGGTATTTCAATTTTCTTTCTGAATGCATTTTTCAATCAATCTCCATCAACACTCATTTATACCATAGGTTTTTATTTTTCAGAAACGAAAAATGAGAAAACTTTCGTTAAAAACTGTTTATATAAACGATAGTTTCGTGGATGTGGATGTGGCGACTAGCATTTACCCAAATTATTGGAATCTATCTCATAAACACAAAAATAACCGATCAACTCAACATCATTCTCCAAAGAAACAAAAGAGCGGAAAAAATAAAAACATTTATACCATAATTAACAAATACGTTCGAATCGGGTAAAAAATATGGAAATTAGAGGATTCGAATAATTCGACAACAATTTGAGTCGGTTGTGGTAGATAATCGTGTGGATGAGCAGTTCATGGTAGCTAATAGCGTTGCACGGAATTGGTAGTTTGTGTTTCGTGGGATGGTAACTGAAGTGTCTTCGAAACACAAAATAGATGGCAGGTAGGAAATGGAAACTAATATTGAATGGCAATTTTTTCAGTTTTAAATTTTATTTATTTTATTTTATTTATTTTTTAAAGGTTTTGAAAAGCTGAGACAAATCTAAAGAAATATTTAAATTTGAATTTTGAACTTTATAAAAAATAATTGAAATTTAACTAAATTTATGAAAAGGAATTGATATTTTAATTAGGTTAATATTAGAGATGAATTTTGTAAAAATAAGTTTTGAATATTTAGTTTATGTATCAATTAGAAAGAGAGTGATTTAGTTTTTACTTTTATATATAATATAAAAAGATTATATTTTTAGGTAAGATTTGAAACTTGGGAAAGATATAGTTTTGAATTTTGGAATGTAGAAGAAATTTGAACATAATTGTAATTAATAAGTGTGATTGTGTTTTTATTTAGTAAATTGCTGTTTAATTTTTTCCAAATAATTTTTTTTTCATACTAATTTTTATGTATCAAATCAAATTCTAATTCTAATTCTAATTTAAATTTAGTAACTAATATTTATACTAATATATATATTTTCAGATGCCTTTCCATAATTGCATATATATATATATAGATGCCTTTCCATAATTGCATAGCTATATATATAAAACCAGCAAAGTTACAATGGCAAAATTAAATTTGATATGTAAAACTAACCATGACCATATTTATTTCTTATCCAGAAAGAGATGTTGAACTTCATATTTACTTCATATTTTTAAACATTATTAATTTTAATATTTTTAACTTAAAAATTTGGAATTTATATAAAATTTATTTAATAATAAAAAATGCATCCAATGCAAGTGTATTTCCAATCAATTCCATTTCTATCTCTATTTGTTTGTAAATATTTTCATTCGCTTAGATCTTTCTATATTAGATAATTATGTGGTGTCATGGATGGCCTTTATTCTAACTCATATTGCAAGATGGTTCTGAACAAGTGTAGTATGTGGAGCATGTTATTATTATTAGTGTGATAGAGTTATTTGGTGGAGGACAGGGCATGTTTCTATTATTATTAGAAAAGTTACGTATAATAAATATTTATTATTTTGATTTAATGATTTTTATTTTTGTTAGATTTTAGATTTTTGTGATTTATAATTTAAATAAATATTTTTTAGATTAATTATATTTATTTAATGTGGTTCATCTTCATATTATTAAAATTTAGTTCATGTTTCTAATCATTTAATGTGATTCATCCTAATAAGTTTTTATTTTATTTTATTTTATTTTATTTTTTCTATTAAATTTAATCAATTTAATTTTTCAATAATTATTAATCACAATATTTAAACCAACCAAATCCTAATAATATAATAAATCCAAAAATCATTTATCTAATTTTTATTTCATTTCTATTAAATTTAATATTTAATTGTAAATTTTATAAATTTAATTTTTGAATAATTATTAGAATATTTATAATTTTAATTTATTATTTAAAAATAGCTATATAAATAATAAACATCTTCGATCCTTCCCCACACATCTCAATTCCGAAATAAAAACTACACAAGCAATCAGAATACTAATTGAATTTAAACAATCTATTTGAAATTTAAATTCGTTTGACCATAATTACTTTTCTCACCTTAAATGGTTCTAAGTTATTGCATTTTATTTGAAATTTAAATTTATTCGAAAATCATCGACAACCTCCTTTCTCCCCTTAAATTATTCCAAGTCATTGAGTTTTATTTGAAAGTGTATAAAAATTAATATTAAATTTTAAATATTTTCTAGTTAAGTAGGATTGGAAAAAATATATAAATATTATATTTTTAAAATTAATAAAAATTATTTTATAAATTAAAATGAAAATTTATATATTTACGTTGTAAGGCGTTATTATTTGAAAACAACTCCTCTAGCCGTCACTGTGTTTATGTTTGAACTATTGGATCAAATGTTAGACAATTGCCACTGTGTCTATGTTTGAACCATTGGATCAAATGTTAGACAATTGAAATGTTTTAAGCCATTAGATCAAATAAATATTTTTATATATGTTTTTTATAATTTTAGTTTATCAAATAAAAAGATTGACATAATGTAATGAACATTTTAACTAGGTCAAAATACGATAAAAAA
This sequence comes from Pinus albicaulis, assembly GCA_034641835.2. Taxonomy (NCBI): domain Eukaryota; kingdom Viridiplantae; phylum Streptophyta; class Pinopsida; order Pinales; family Pinaceae; genus Pinus; species Pinus albicaulis. The sequence continues at coordinate 191,811,440 of CM076580.1, forward strand.
GAAAAATAATAAAACAAAATAATGGTAAACTATAAATATAGCCCATGGTATTGACCCATGGTATTCATGTGGAATGTAGTTTCTTTATAGGTGGGAACTAAGATGGCCTAAATTAATCTTAACTCTAGATCTAAACTAATTATTTAATAAAATTATTTTTAAATGTTTATAACCATTATTCTTTTAAAATTTTACTTAATAAAATGTATCTAAATTTTCATACATCCAAATATACATAGTTTTTCTTGTTCTATATTATTTTCGTTACAACCATTTTATTATTCCAAAAATGCATGGTTGTAAATATTTTTATATATGCTTTTTATAATGTTAGTTTATTAAATAAAAAGATTAACATAATGTAATGAACATTTTAACTAGGTCAAAATACAATAAAAATAAAAATAATAAAATAAAATAATGATAAACTATAAATACAACTCATGGTATTCATGTGGAATGTAGTTTCTTTAGAGAGGCAAACTAAGATGGCCTAAATCGATCTTAACTTTGGATCTAAACCAATTATTTAATAAAATTATTTTTAAATGTTTATAACCATTATTATTTTAAATTTTACTTAATGTATCTAAATTTTAATACATCCAAATATACATATCTTTTCTTGTTCTGTATTATTTTTGTTACAACTATTTTCTTATTCCAAAAATACATGGTTTTTTTTAAATATATTATTTATGTTACAATTTTTTTATAATTCATGAGTATTATTTCTTAATATATAAAAATTTAAATTAATAATAATTTTTTTTAAAACATGTGATCTTTTTCAACTTTCCAAATTATTTCAAATGACATGATTTATCTTGAGCAATAATGATGAATGCTCATAATTCTCATTTCTTAAATAACACTAAATTTACCTTTAAAGGGGTTGCTAACAATTGTTTGTATCAAAGTCAAGGAAACAGAAGAAAGGAGACGTGGTGAAGAGAAGCTTCCAACCTTACAACAAGCCTTAGAAAGGCATAACATTGAATGTATGGAATCCATTTTCTGATACAAATGAGAAATGCAATGAAACATATTGGAATTTGGAAAATGTCATGAACCTTATCTCATGTTCCATTCATTCAGATCTGAAGTATATGGAAGAAGAAAAGCAGGAAAATGGATACTTATCAAGAATGTATGATTCTTTAGAAGGAAATGACATTGACAAGGCTATGGAGGACCAAATAGCATAATTAAAAATAGAAGAGGACTCTTCTAAAAATGGGTTACTCAAGGATTTTGGAATCCATATGAGCTACATAATCTCATTGATTCAGGAAAGCGCTCAAAAATAGATAGACAATAGTGTTATAGAGACAATTTATTCATAAACAAGAGAAAGCTAGAATTATAACCCGAGATAGAGTTATGGGAAGATAAACATTCTAATTTACCTTTAAAGGGGTTAGTAACAATTGTTTGTATCAAAGTCAAGGATAAAAAAGAAAGGAGACATGGTGAAGAGAAGCTTCCAACCTTACAACAAGCCCTAAAAGTCATAACGTTGAATGTATAGAATCCATTTTCCCTGATACAAATGAGAATTGCAATGGCAAATCTTGTAATTTGGAAAATGCCACGAACCTTGTCTCATGTTCCATTCATTTATATCTGAAGTATATGGAAGAAGAAAAGCATGACAATGGATACTTATCAAGAATGTATGATTCTTTAGAAGGAAACGATGTTGAGAAGGCTATGGAGGACCAAATATGATAATTAAAAACAGAAGAGGAATCCATTAGAAAATCGGTTACTCAAGGATTTTGGAATCCAGATGAGCTACATTATCTCACTGATTCAAGCAAGCACTCAAAAACAGACAGACAATAGTGATATAGAGACAATTTATTCATAAACAAGAAAAAACTAGAATTATAACCCGAGATAGAGTTATGGGAAGAGAAACATTCCAATTGTAAGGAGGAGTCAAAGTTACATGAGTATTAGTTCACTTAAAATAATTCTCCACCACTTATTCTGGAGGAGAAATTTCCTACTACCTCATCAATTGAAGAAAGCCCACATGAGAAAATCAGAAGAGATTGTCACTTTGCTCTTTTTAGTCTAGTAGTATTTTTACCTCTACCCTTAAATTCAATGACTCATAAAATACTAGACAAAAGACACTTACCTATTGCAATCAGTTCAAAAAAAAGGTATCTCTAAAGGGTCACTTGGGGAGGACTCTATTGGTATCTCTAAAGGGTCACTTGGGGAGGAATCTATTATTTAAAATATCGGGAAAATAATTTCATTTCAAAACAAAAATGTATTATCACTAGGGAAGGGAGTTATTACATTCAAAATTTGTTCCCATTCTTGTCACTACAAAATTTGATTGTTGTATTTTATTTGATGGGAAAATAAGTGATATTTAAAAGGCACTAAAGTATTGAATTATGATCCTTAAATAAGTTGCTAGATTCCCTGATTATGAGTTGATTTTTTCTTCTTACTTTTGGGTCTTTACGATGTTTGTTATTTTGATTGAGGTGAAAAGTTCCAAAGAAGTGGAAAATTGGTCATTCAAAGAGGAATTATGGAAATATGATTTTAGATAATTTATTAATATAAATTATCTGAACTGAGATTAATTAATCATCCCTAAGGGTTAAAAAGGACCTGAATGTCTCTTATCCATAAAATTAAGATAACTCTATGCTCTATTTTCAAATGACAGGCGAAGGTGGATTTACCATACTTAAGCTTCTTAGTAGTCTCTTATGAAGTACAATGTGTCATAGTGATAATTTTTTATTCCATTAAATAATTCTAGCTGTAGAATAGAGTTAGAGTTCTAAGAGTAGTGCCATAGGAATTCAACATTGTGAATGTGATAGAGTAAAATAATTTCATGGAAGGGTGAAGTCTACCCAACTTGTCATAAAAACCAAGTGCATCCTTCATGCAGAAAAAAAAAATAAGCATGCAGATTTCGTCATATAGAGGTCTTGAGTACTTTGGCCAAAATGTCTCATTCATTATGGAAAAACACATATTACATGCAATTAATAACAAAGAAGTTGTTCCGCATCAATTACCCAATATAGATATTTTGATTTGAGGTCCAGTAAACATAATTCTCCACCCCTTATTCTGGAGGATCAGTTGGAGCCGAGAAATTTCCTACTACCTCTTCTCTCTTATATGTTATCCTTTCCTATACCACAACCTTACGACATTTCTTTTGCAACATGTGGTGCAATTTCTAGTTTTAAAATTATTTATAATAAAAATTATTAAAGTTATTTTAAATAGGAAAAGTGTAAATATTATTTAATGAGAAAGTAAGGATGAATATTTGTTAAGAAAATTTAGAATAGAATTATAAATCTTATTCACAGTTATCTCTTAAAATACTCTCATAATGTTATTTAAATTATAAGCTAAATAACTTATATTATATTGTTGACTTGTACAAATAATTAACGTAATCATACATTTCTAACCTAATATTTTTCTACTCAATAGATTATTTGTTTGTTTTATTGAAGCCGAAGAGTTGGGGTGTGATTTCCTCTTTATAAGAGGAGGGAGACTTGGCACCACACTCTCCTTTCAGGTTGGCAGTGTTTTGTTTCTAGACTTTATGGATATATACTCTCTTTTTATATCTCTTATGACATGTATATCTTTCATCACATGTAAATATTTTTGTTAGATAATTTATATTACTATTTTAGACAACACAGTCAAGTCAAGGTCTTATAGTGCATATTGGCCATGTGGGGAGGTCAGAGATGGTCATTGCACTGAATGCACTACCCTATGCATGAGGATGGTTGATGATGGCTTGCACATTAAATACCTGTTGAGAATGCAGCAAGATGATGGATCTTAGTGAAATGAAGTCGCCTTCACTAAGTGGGCCCGCAGACAAATTCTGGCACAAAGTCTATTTTTAGACTATGTCTATTTTTAGACATACGAAGCATGATTCGGGGATTCCAGTTGGAGATTCTTGAAGTATGCGACATGTTGGTAAAAATAGATGAGACTCATATTTTTAGGTCAAAGGCTATTTTTAGACTGCCTCTCCTAAAAATATGGAAGTCAAATATTATTTACCCTTAATAATATTTAGACTATAAACAACAGTTTACTCTCTTGGAGCACTTTAGTTCGAGTCATGGAGGTGGCTCATGAAACTGACAGAGGAATCACGTGGTTCCTAGGGTTTGATGGCATCTTGCATGGTTGACTTCAGTTGGACTTCAGTGGCAGAAGTTTTGGAGGAGTTAATGAGACAGATAATGGAGTTGTGTTCTGTTTATTTTAGTTGAACTAGTTGAGATTAGTTTAACTAGCTAATCAATTAGTTATGAGTGGAGTGAATTAAATATTATTTAATTCACTAATTAGTAACTCATTAGTCAACTCAAGAACACTTCAGTTCACTACAGTGCATGATCAGTTCAGTGGAGACCAGTGGAAGAAGTAGATGAAAGGGTGAGTAAAGCTATCAGTTGGAGGATCAGTTTTGCATGGGATTTGCATTACACTTGGAGGAATTGTCCATGACAATTGCGCAGTCAAGCCAAGGGGATTCGAACCTTGGATCTCTACATAACCAGGCCATGATTGCGCAATAGATGCAAGGCAATCAGCAGTGAGTTTTGAACCAGTGACTTGTTCAAAACTGAGTTAGATTGTGGGTGACTTTATGAGAAAGTACTGAGTACTTGTGAGGAGTATTGTACTTGTTTGGTTACATGATTTCTCCATTATAATATACACAATAGCTGCGGGGTTTTCAGCTATAGGCTTTCCCCATACATACTAAGTTAATGTGTGATTGATTTGATGTGAGATTGCTTCTATTATTTCCGCATGTGACAATTAATTGTAGATGAGATTATGTGTTATGCATGCAATTCGAAATTGATGTGTAATCGTGTTAATCTCCATTGAATAAGTGATTTATTCAGCTAATTTCTACATGGTATCGGAGCAAGATTAATTTTCGAGATCTATTACGGTGATTGCAAACTTATTTCCTCGGACAGAGTCTGCATACGGGCCAGGAAGCCTCCGGATTCATCTTTTCTTCGAAAGTGAAAGGTCTCGTAAACGCCCCTTGAAGCCAATCTCTCGATTTGAAATAATTGTTCTATGTAGATCAGAAGATAGAGCCGGAGTTTGAATTAATTTTGGTAAGAATTATTTTCTTGAAAATAAAGAAAATGTCTTTCAACCGCTTACGACTTACTATGCTCTCAATATGTCCACCATGTTGCATGGAAGTGTTCAAGACAGTTGATAGAAGATAATATTCAAGAGTTCGTAGATACTAGATGTCCAAGTTTTCCTCCACCGATGCAACAAGTCAAGCATGGCAAAAGAAGATCGCGAAATGTCGAAGGATCCTGTTGGTGGGCGTCAAGGATCATATTGTATCCAGCCTGCATGGAAAGGCTACTCCACATTTAATGTGGAAAGCTTTGACGGATCTATTCCAGAGTAAGAGTGACCAAAGGAAGCTGGCGCTCAAAGATAAGCTCAGGAACATCAAGATGGAGAAGGGCGACAGTATCGCCAAATACCTCACGAAGTTCACTCAGTGCAGAGATGAGCTGGGAAGTGTGGGGGTGACTGTCGAAGACGAGGACATGGTCGACCGGGCTCTCCTTGGTCTTCCGAAGGCTTGGCACTCATATCAAGATAGTGTCAATGGTCGGGAGAAGCTGCCGGGATGGGAGCGCCTTTGGGCGGATCTCATGCAGGAGGAGATAAGGAGGACTACTCGAGATGGATCTTCATCAAAGGGAGCTGATGAAGAAAACTGCGCCTTGGTGTCCAAAGCAAAGAAGGGGAAGGGTAAGAAAACCTCTCATTCTGGTGCTAAGGGCAAGAAGCAGGATATGGCGAAAGTGAAGTGTTTTCACTGCCATGATCACGGACATTATGCTACCAATTGTCCAAAGAAGAAGAAGAACAAGCAAGCCGGAAGATCTGCAGATGGAGAAGCTTTGGCTTCACAGTTCGAGCTTGACTTTTCACTGATTGCATGCTTGGTTTCAAGTGTGATGGGATCGGTGTATCTGATGTGCTTGCAGGTTGCTCTATACACGATATTCTGGAGTTAGTCAAAGATCTGGAGGACAAAGATTTGGGTGTGCACATCGGGATGGGCGATGATGGTAGATACAGTGCGACTGGTATCGGTACCATATCCTTTCAGAGGGAGTCTGGTAAACCCTTTGTATTGAAGGATGTCATGCATGTACCTGGATTGAAGAAGAACCCGAATTTCCGTGAAATGGCGCGGAGGATACAGTATGATGTGGTCTTCAAATGGCGAAAGTCAGCAGCAGACTACCGAGAGACCTGGAAGATAGGGGTTCGCACTTTAACCTTATCGCCGGTAAAGGTAGATGATCACAAATGGCGGTATGGGGCGCATGAGTAGCGGTGAGTCGATTTACGAGGGGCTAACCGTGCGCGGTACTGGGCCACCTTCACCATGGAGCTTTGAAGATTTTGCAAAGTTATTTCATCGGGATTTCCTATGGGCATTCTCGCAGTCGCATCAAAGGTAAGTGTACTTTCCGCGGCGTGAAAGCATACTCTTTCACGATGGTAGTTGCGCTACCACTTCATCCTTGGAGAGCCCGCGCACGTACGTGTGTGGTCCCTTCTCAGTTGCTTCGACAGCAAAGCACAAGTATTATGTGACCACATATTTCTCTCAGTAAGCCGATCTTTCTCGGCGCAAGAAGAGCGATACATTCGCGAAGTTCTGTGAGTTTAAAGCACTGCTCGAGAAGGAGTCGGGGAAGAAGGTGATTGCTCTAAGGAGTGATAACGGTGGTGAATTCATCTCGGCTGAATTCAAGGAGTTCTGCAGCGCAGAAGGGATTCGGAGAGAGCTCATCGCACCCCATAACCCACAGCAGAACGGGGTGGTTGAGCGGAAGAACAGAACGATCGTGGGTGCTGCATGGGCGATGTTGCATGATCAGGGCCTACCCCTTCACTTGTGGGCTGAGGCATGCAATACAGCAGTGTATGTGCAGAACCGTTGTCCTCACAAGGTTCTTGGCATGAGTACACCAGAGGAGGCTTATTCTGGCAAGAGGCCTGATATTTCCCATTTGCGGATTTTCGGATCTCCTGTCTACATGCATGTGACGAAGGATGCAAGAAGGAAGCTGGATCCAACTGCTGAAGTTGGAATATTTGTGGGGTACACCGATACACCTCATAACTATCGAGTGTATGTGCCAGACAGTCGCAAGACTGTTGTGCGACGGGATATAAAATTTCAGGAGGAGAAAGCCATGCAGTGTTCGCTTGAGAGGGAGCTACACTTGCATGCAGATGAGGAGCTGTTAGTTCCTAAGGAGGAGCTTCCGGATGTGGATCAGTCACAAGAGGAGGTTCAGGAGGTGGAAGAAACCACCCAGGCAGCGCCAACCATCAGAGGGCGCATGCGCACTACAGAAGCTGAGCGACTGGCTCGGGATGCAGAGAAGGTTGTAGGACCACCTACAGCACAGCGCAGACAGAGACAGTCACCGGATCGGTACACTGGATACATGGCTCTTATGAGTCAATGTGTTGTGACAGAGCCATCCTCTTTTGAGGAAGCTGTGGAGGAACCCGCATGGGTTGATGCCATGATCTAAGAATATGATTCGATCATCAGGAACAGTGCATGGGAGATTGTCCCAAGACCGGTTGAGAAATCTGTTGTAGGTTCGCGATGGATCTACAAGGTGAAGCAGGCGGCTGACGGGAGTGTGGAGAAGTACAAGGCGAGATTTGTCGCCCGTGGCTTCTCACAGATCGAGGGGATTGACTATGAGGAGACTTTTGCACCTGTCGCAAGGTACTCTTCCATACGGACGATCCTTGCTCTCTCAGCGCAGATGGGGTGGCACATTCATCAGATGGATGTGAAGACTGCGTTCCTCAATGGAGTTATTGAGGAGGAGGTGTACATAGAGTAGCCTGAAGGTTTTGAGATCTTCAGCAGTGAGTCGCATGTGTGCCGACTCAAGAGAGCACTGTACGAGCTGAAGCAAGCACCTCGTGCTTGGTACACTCGGATAGACAGCTACTTCACCGGGCTTGGATTCTCCAAGAGTGAGGCAGATCCTAACCTGTACGAGATTGTGGTGGAGGGGAAGTCGCTGATCATTGTACTGTATGTAGATGATCTGATTTTGACGGGTGATGAGCTGTTGATACTTTCATGCAAGGAGGATCTTGCTAGAGAGTTTGAGATGAAGGACTTGGGCCTCCTTCATTTCCTCGGGATTGAGATTTAAGTGCCGGTTGGAAGACTCATGTTTCTCAGAAAGTATGTTCTGAGATTCTGGAGAGGTTCAACATGCAAGGCTGCAAGCCCGTTGACACTCCTCTTCCTGGTGGTTGGAGGAAGGAGGATGCTACTTCAGCGGAGGTAGTGGATGCCACTGTCTATCGACAGTTGGTGGGGTCGCTTATGTATCTGGTCAATACACTACCCGATATATGCTATGCAGTTAACCAGCTTTCACAAGCTATGGTTAAGCCTACCAAGCTCTTTTGGAAGGCGGGCAAGCATGTATTGCGCTATATTAGAGGCACATCGGGATATGGTCTATGGTACAGACAGGAGGATGGAGCGAAGCTTTCTGGCTTCACTGATGCAGATTGGGCAAGGAGTCCAACGGACCGGAAGAGCACATCTGGAGGAGTTTTCAGCATTGGGTCGACAGCAGTTTCCTGGTACAGCAGGAAGCAGAGATCCGTGGCACTCAGTTCAGCAGAGGCTGAGTACATGGCAGCTAGCTTGGCTGCATGCGAGGCTGTTTGGATGAGGAAGATCCTCGCAGGATTGTTCAGGTTGCATTTGGAGCCTACAGTGATCTACTGTGATAACCAGAGTTGCATTAAACTCTCGGCTAATCCAGTATTTCATGATAGGTCCAAACACATCGACATCAGGTACCATCATATCAGAGATTGTGTTCAGTGGAGAATCATGATGCTTTCATATGTTCCCACGGAGGATCAGGATGCCGACATCCCGACGAAGGCGCTCACCAGGAGCAAGTTCGAATTCCACAGAGGCAGGATAGGGATTGCAGATAATCCATATCTTGCTGAGAGGGAGTGTTGAGAATGCAGCAAGATGATGGAGCTTAGTGAAATGAAGTCGCCTTCACTAAGTGGGCCCGCAGGCAAATTCTGGCGCAAAGTCTATTTTTAGACATACGTAGCATAATTTGGGAATTCTACTTGGAGATTCTTAAAGTATGCGACATGTCGGTAAAAATAGATGAGACCCTTATTTTTAGGACCCAGGCTATTTTTAGACTGATCTCCTAAAAATATGGAAGTCAAATATTATTTACTCTTAATAATATTTTGACTATAAACAGCAGTTTACTCTCTTGGCGCACTTCAGTTTGAGTCATGGAGGTGGCTCATGCAACTGACACAAGGAATCACGTGGTTCCTAGGGTTTGATGGCATCTTGCATGGTTGGCTTCAGTTAGACTTCAGTGGCGGAAGTTTTGGAGGAGTTAACGGGACAAATAGTGGAGTTGTGTTCTATTTATTTCAGTTGAACTAGTTGAGATTAGTTAACTAGCTAATCAATTAGATATGAGTGGAGTAAATTAAATAATATTTAATTTACTAAATAATAACTCATTAGTCAACTCAAGAACACTTCAGTTCACTACAGTGCATGATCAGTTCAGTGGAGACCAGTGGAAGAGGTAGATGAAAGGGTGAGTAAAGCTATCAGTTGGTAGATTTGTTTTGCATGAGATTTTCATTACACTTGGAGGAATTGTCCATGACAATTACGCAATCAAGGCAAGGGGATTCGAACCTTGAACCTCTTCATATACAGGCCATGATTGCGCAATAGAGGCAAGGCAATTGGAGGGGAGTTTTGAACCTCAGACTTGTTCAAAACTGAGTCAGATTGTGAGTAACTTCATGAGAGAGTACTGAGTACTTGTGAGGAGTATTGTACTTGTTTGGTTACTTGATTTTTCCATTATAATATACACAATAGCTGCGGGGTTTTCAGCTATAGGCTTTCCCCATACATACTGAGTTAATGTGTGATTGATTTGATGTGAGATTGCTTCTATTATTTCCGCATGTGACAATTAATTGTAGATGAGATTATGTGTTATGCATGCAATTCTAAATTGATGTGTAATCAGGTTAATCTCCATTGAATAAGTGATTTATTCAGCTAATTTCTACAATACCATTGCATATCCTGCTTTATTATGAAAAGGACTTTTTTTACTCAGCAGACATAGCTCCATGTATTTCTGTGGGGATTATTCTTGGAATTTTTTTGGTTCCTTATTTTTTCTTGGCTACACCTCACCATCTCATGTGGGGTCATTAGATTTTTTTGTTGGCTTTGTGGAGGTATATATGTTTCTTCTGAATAGATATGATTTTTTCACATTCTCTCATCTCTTTCACTTCCTATACTTTTATTTGGCTCCTTTCTGTGTGCTCCTGCTATCTTTAGGCCTTAACTTATACTCCTACATGTCATCTCTCCCTTTGTTCTAGACTACTTACTATTATTCTATGATGACTTCTCCCAAACTCTCTTTTCTCTATCTTAGGCCTCTAAGCATCCCCTCTTTCCTTGGAGAAACAAAGGCTCTTAGGTTGGCACCTACCACACCTAGGTAGCATGTCTGAGTGTGTCAAAGAAAAGCTTAATATCGTGAGCAAGGAGGTTGCCACAATGAGCATTGGGAAAAGCTCGACTCGAGGAATTCACAATGGTGTGGATCTGTTTAAAGATTTCTCAAGTAGAATGGTACATTGTGGATGAAAAATGCGGATCCATTTGGAGATTTCTCAAGCAGAATGGGACATCATGGATGATCAATGGTTCTTAATAAAATCTACAAAAATGGGGCAGTGGATACTAGACATTGGATACTCTAGGGGTTCTTACAATCACTACATGCACACATAAATATCTATTGGCACTTAAAGATGTTGTTGAGTTGAGTTTTAGTTAATAGGAACACAACCATAGAGAATATTCTCCTTCAACTAGAGAAATAGTAGGTTCTTGTGCACTCAATGGACACCAAACTTGGGAGAAATGAAGCCCATCTGAGCTTACACCACAATCCAAATTCTTCTTCAAGAGCTAATGGGGAGCCCATCCATATTGAAGCCTCAAAATCAAACAAATACTAAATATTTTCTATGCTATATGTTTTTTTATCCCTTAACCATGGAATTTTTGTTTTCCAGCTCAAAAACAACCCTAAATGTTATGTATTTTAGAATGACTTTCTAGATTTTTCGGGTAAACTTACCCATATTTTGATTTATTTATTAGTAAAATTGAAATTTTATGTCTAGTTTTCCCTCTTTAATAACTTGATCTAGAGCATATTTCAAAACATTTTAATGTAAATTTATAATTTTCAACCATAAAAAATTGTATTGTCTATAAATAATAAAGTATAAAATGCCGAAAACTATGATACTAAAGTAAATTCAATTTAAAATAAAATAATATTTTAAATTTGAAATGATTGATATTAAAGAAATAGAACACATGCCATCATCTCCATTCCAATAGCCAAAAATCCATACAGAAATGCTTTAGTTTGTTGTCTGTTGCGAGCCATCAGAGGTGTTGTGTTTCGTCATCGAAGGGGTTAGTACATGTGGAAACTCTTATTAATTTTGGAGATCAGTAATCTTTTTCCACAAAATATATATTGTCTAAATACATTTGATGGTATATATCTTAACTTATACATCAAAAATATTAGAAGAAATAAAGAATATATATTACAAACATATTGAGCATTGCATTCTGAGTAGTGCATGCTTATGAGTGAACAACCACATCTTAGTTGTGGAATGTTATAAAATATGAAAACAGAGATATTTTTCACACAACACAAACCACACAATGATTTTATTAATCTCACATACATATATAGGAATACATGATACTTCTAGATTTGAGAATGGTGGATCTATATTACTAAAAATAGCTAGTAACACTACTAAACTTGGAACTCACACAATTACAACTCACAAAAACTTGGAATACACATGAAACACATCACATGGAATAATTTATTCCAACACCCTCCCTTAATGCTTACATGGATAAAATTAAAAATAAATATTACAACAATAAATAAATCTTTATCTTACTCGTATTCATCAGCACCCACATCCACTCTAGAATCTTGCAAACACTTCTCTTTTCACTACCACATTTTCAAGTTGTTACTAGACCTCCATTTAAAACATAACCACTTCAGACCATCATCGATGAACTTTGCAAGATCAAATTTATTGACAAGTCAGCTCGTCGGGGCTTCCGTGATAAGGATCGTCCAGTGATGAGCCATCCCATGGACTTGTTGATCATATCATCCCCCTGTTAATTTTTGGCAAGCAATCTTGCTTAAACCTTTTCAAACCCGCTTTGTTTGCCTTGAGAATTTCCTCTTCTGCTTATCGTTACTTTCCTTGCCTCTGAATTACATTTAAAAAGGCCACAAAACCCATATTCGAACATATATAAGGCCTAACCCCTATACTGCAAGCCCCAACCACTTCCCCATATATGCCCTTAGCCTGAAACCAAGCGCTAACCGTTAAGGTGCTAATCGCACCATCGCAATTGCAACATTCATGTGTAGCCTCCCGATCGGTCCATCGCAAACATTTGTGATGCGATTGATCGCATCACATGTCCGACCCCCGATCTGCTCGATCGCAAATCCCCTACGATCGCTCTCCCCTCCAATTGATCACATCGCGTTTCCCCATTACGATTGCGATTAGTCCCCACTCCCGTCTCCGATTGTGATTTGCGATTCCATATGGGTCCCACCTCATATGCAGTTCCATTATATTTCATGAATTTCTTTTGTATTTCCTCTGCAGCTTGAATCTTCATATTTTTCATTAAAGTCTTATGTTTTATATGTATTCCCCTAAGGTTCATAAGTCATTCCACGGGTCAATATCCACCGCCGCACTATATTTCCTCCGCCCTCCATAGCCATTCTCCCTATGCATAGCTTTCATAACCAAGTTTGCGGGTTTTGCAGGATTACAGTAACAGAAAATTGCCATTATTCATAGCCTCCATTTCAGAAGTCAAGAACGCATCAAAGGACCATCTTTCAGAGGAAAAATTTATGAGGGAAAATCCAAGAAGCTGTTACGGCACGGCTTTCGTTAAAGAAGCCAAGATTAAAATCTGTCAAACCCCCCAGAGCCATTCGAAGCACAGATTTTTGTAGATGGAGACATTAATGTCGTAGAAAGGAGTATTAGTGAAAGATAAAGGATTTTAGCATCCAGCATTAAAGATCCTAAGACTTAATCCATGGTCTAGAAGATAAAGGTACCAGATCAAAGATATCCCAGATCACACAGAGGGTAAAATGCACAAGAAACCATACCCTCCAGGTTTTATTTCAGTAGAATTTCCTTTCAAGAAAGCACAGAATGTTTATGTGATTTCACTTCTACGCCGTGTCCCTGAGGAGATTTTCACCCAGTGCATTTATTTCAGAAAGCCGGCGGCAGAGTGCATATAGCACAACATAGTCATTCAACAGTATGGGCACGAATGTTTCCCCCATTTTGTCTTAACAAGGCAAATTAAATGTTTTTCACCTACCTCTTTTATTAGGGTTCTACTTCTTCTATAAATGGCCCTAAGAACAGATTATGGAGGGATCCAGATTTTATCAGAAAAATATGCAGTGGAAGGCTTTTTTGTATACATTTTGTAAAATTCTTGTATGAAGGCTCAGAGCCCATAGGGTCTTAGTGAGGAGGAGTTCCATCTGTTAAAGAGGATTCTGGTCTTTGGTATTTCACAGTCTGTAACTCTCTTTTATGTGTTATTTAATATATCATTTCATTTCATTCATCTTTTCTGTATCATGTTTTGGAATGCGAGTGGCTCACTAATTTTTGGTATGGATTTATCCTAGTTGATACCCATGCTTGGATTAGTCAAGCACTTTAAATATGGCTCATGCATGATATTCTGTTCCGCTATTCATCTAAACCATATTTCTGCTATATTAGTTTCTTTGGGAGGGTGCTTTTAAAATGTTATCATCATGTATGGATTCTTAGATTGGTAAGCCCATGCATGGTGGTATTGTATATCTGGGTATCAGCTCAATGTTAGCTAATATCTCCTCAATATTTCATTCACTACATACACCTTCTGATAACTTATTTCTGTGAAGTATTTCTGAATCAGACCACTTTGCAGTAAATTGTCTCTGAATTGTCTGATGCATTTGTATTAGATTTTTGCACCATGTCTCTGCAGTATTCATGTCTTTGTATCAGTTTCTAAGAGTTTGGTCCCATTCTAGTTTATTTCCCTGTTTACAGGAGATAGCATGAGAGTTGTTTGTTGACAACCTCATATCTTATATTATATGATCCTTGCTATGCTAAGATGTCCTAGGCATTGGTCTATCACAACTCTAGATTGTCTCTAGGAGCGACAACATATTTCTGGCGCCGTTGCCAGGGAATGAAGTTGAGAATTTTTAAAATCCCTGGGCCTCGAAAAAAGCTAATTCACTCTTCAAGTAGGTGAGTATGGAGAGTTGAGAGTTGTAGATCCCTCACCTGGGTGACTCCAAATTTGTTATTTGATAAATCTATTTGCAGTCCTGGCTCCTCATAAGCCACACCTAAGGTCAGATACGTCTAAGCCAAAGACACCTTCAGTGTCTGACCCTGACCAGATTATACATAGAAGAAATTGGAGGGAAAGAAAATCAGTCCACTCTGAAATCCCTGAATTATCTATAGAAGACTTCCCATCCTCTTCTTCTCAAGATTCCCAAGTGCCAGATCCCGACTCCTCTGTGGGTGATACCGATTATTACTATTCAGATAGTCCACCCAGAGGAGGTGTCAAAAATAAAGATAATTCCCACCCTACTCCTAAGGTTGAAGAGGTTAAAGAAGTCACTGAAGTATCTGCTGTTAATAGACCATTATTCCCTTCAACACCTCAGCCAACTGTTCAGTATATTCCTATTTTGACCCATACTCCACTTCCACCTCCTCCCCCTCCTCTTACTCATAGAACTATTGCACTACCCCCACCTCCTCCAATGGCCAATTTTTCGGCCTTATTGATGAATAAATATGCTCCCCTGGCATTACCCCAAGTGTTGAATGATATTCCCTAGGATTATCTAAAGATCTTGCCCAGATTCAATGGGGAAAATAAGATTGATGCTCAAAAACATCTTGAAACCTTTTTCTCTTTTGCAGAGAACTTTAATGTTGAACATTTAGATGTGGTCTTAAGACTGTTTGTGCAATCTCTTGATGGTGAAGCTCAAAAATGGTTTAAGACATTGGCTGGTTGTTCTATTACCACTTGGGATAATATGGAAGATACTTTTCTCAGAAAATGGGGGGAGAAGAAAGATCATGGACAGTGTCTTACTGAGTTCAATACACTCAAGAAAAATCATAATGAAGGGGTGTCCGAATTTATCAAAGGATTTAACAAATTGTATTTGAGTCTTCCTTCTGACATGAAGCCTCATCAGACTACTGCTAAAGTTGTTTTTGTATCAGCCTTTGATTCAGATTTTGGTTTCTCTGTAAGAGAAAGAAAGCCTGCTACTCTGGATGATGCCCAGAGAGATGCACTAGAGATTAAGGCAAACTTTGCCTCCACTGGTAAATCAAAAGGAAAATCTGAACAAGATGCTAAAAGAAGGGGAAAAGAGGAGGTATCTACCTCTAACCTGGATAGAGACCTGGAAATGAGCAAAATGATTAGAAATTTGGTCAAACTTGAATTGGAGGCCAAGAATTTAGCCTCTAAGAATTTCCACAATGCTCAAAACAAAGGTTACAATCCTTAGTACAGGAAACCACCTCTGCAAATCTTGCCAAGGGAACCCAAGTAACAACAATATCAGGTACCACACCCATTGTACCTGGAAGGTCCAAAAGATGATGCTATTGAAGACACCGCCTATGGAATGGAGGATGAAAATATTTCTTTTTCAGATAGTGATGGAGAAGAATGCTCATTACAAGAAGAAGAAAATGCTAGAGACTCGGAAGACTCAGAGATTGATCACTATTGTAGGATCTTTGATGATTTCGTGCAGGCACAACTCAATAGGGAGTATGATCTCAGATATTCTAGGAAGAGGACTCGTACTCAAGAGCAGGAAGTAGAGCCACCCCAGAAGGAAGCATCTGTTCAGAAGCAGTCAACAATCCAGAAAGTCACTGACAAAGTTAAGAAGCCTCTAAAATGACCTGTGCAGTCTAATGATCAAATTCCTTCCTCTTCCAAAATAGTCTTTCCTCCTGATGCCAAGTCTGTATCAAAAGAAGCCAAACCCCCAGTTGGAAATAAAGAGTCAAAAGAGGTTGTAATAGAGAAGTCCTCCCCTGCTTTCAGCCTGCAAAAGGTACTTGAGAAGGTCAAAATCCTAGTTCCCCTGATTGAACTATTGAAACAACCAGCATATGAATCTCAAATCACCTCTTTCATGATGCCTCCAGAAGCAGCACTCATCCCAGATGGTCTCAACCTTCAAGAAGAAAGACCTATGGTTGTATTTGGCCCACATGTTGAGGAAGTAGATGCTTCTACTCCTCCTTTTTATGTGTCTCTAGTGATTCATGACCTGCTATTACATAACTGTCTGTTAGATTCTGGAGCTTCTCATAATCTAATACCTTTGTCAATCATGGAATAATTAGGATTACAAATCACCCGTCCATACAAGGATCTCTATTCATTTGATTCCAAAAGAGTTAAATGCTTGGGGATGATCAAGGATTTGGTGGTCAATTTGGCCCAAATTCTAGCAAAAAGTGTGGTAATCGACATTGTGGTGGCTGACATCCCAACTCACTTTGGCATGTTACTGTCAAGGTCCTGGGGAGAAAAAATTGGTGGGTCACTCAGGATGGACTTAAAATATGCCACTAACCCAATTTTTGGTGGCCAGAAGAGGAGACTTTACAGGGAGACCAGATTTGTCAAGATGGTTACTAAGGCTGACAACTCTGTAAACTCACCAATCTACAGTAAGGAAGGATATTTCTCATGCTTTATGCTAGAAGAAGATCAAGATTATTCTTATGAACCATCCTTCTATCAAATCAAGACTGAGCAGCCCTCAGTGAGCCATGAAGCAGGAATCTGGACTCTTCATTTTGATGGAGAAAATTCAAAAAAAGGTAATGGAACTGGAATACTATTGATTTCTCCTACAGGAAAATGGGTTCCATTGTCTTTCAAGCTAGAATACGAAGCTACAAATAATGTGGCTGAATATGAATCATTGCTGATAGGATTAAAAATAGCCAGGAGCATGAACATACGAAGTATAAAAGTTCTGGGAGATTCAGAACTAGTGGTTAGGAAAGTCAAAAATCAGTGTCAAACCAAACATCCTTGACTCAGGGCTTATAGGAATAAAGTTTGGGACATGGTAGAGAATTTCTTCTTGGCATTCAATATCCAGTTCATGCCTCGATAACATAATAGGATGGTTGATTCCCTTGCTGTGGCTGCCAGCACATTTCGTCCACCTCAGAACCCCCTCTTAAGATATGAAATTGAGGTACGTTATCGACCCTCAATCCCAGATAACATCAAGCACTAGCAGGTATTTGAGGATGAATAACAAATGAATATATTCCTGGAAACAGCGGGAGAATTCTCCAATATGGAGATTGATGCTGAAGAAGAAGAGGTTGAGTCTGAAAATACTTCAGAAAGAAATTGGGAGGAGAAAGTGGCAGGTAATAAATTGTTGCAATTGAAGGGAAACGTGATACCTAGAGGGATGGTGCCTCTAGAAATATTATTTTACAAGAATTATGTCTCATTGCAGTTGAGAAAAGTGGTAGAAGAAAATCAGGTAGAAGACCTGAATTGGGTACTGATGTTGACCCCTAAATTGTAAGACTATCCAAGAGGGTCCCAGAAGAATATAAAAAGATATATCAGCAATTATTTCAGTCTTACAAAGATGTGTTTGCATGGTCCTATTAGGATTTGAAAACTTTTGACATCAGTATTATGCAGCACAAAATTCCACTGAAGGCAGATGCAAAGCCCCATAAGTAAAAGCTCAGACAAATCAATCCCCTGCTGCTTCCTTCTATTGAGAAGGAAATTAAGAAGCTGTTAAAGGCCAAAATAATTGTACCATTGAGGTACTCTGAATGGGTGGCAAACCTTGTCCCTGTACGAAAGAAGAATGGAGAAACAAGGCAATGTGTGGATTTTAGAAATTTAAACAGAGCATCCTTAAAGGATAATTATCTGCTACCTAAGATGGATTACATCCTGTAGAAAGTGGTTGGAGCCTCCAGAATGTCAATGATGGATGGATTCTCTGGTTATAACCAGGTGTCTGTACTTCCATAGGATCAAAAGATGACTGCTTTCACCACACCATGGGGTACATTTATGTATTCCAGGATGCCTTTTGGATTGATTAATGCAGGGGCCACTTTTCAGAGGGCCATGGAAATTTCTTTTGTTGGGGAGCAAGATAAATTCTTGGTGGTCTACCTCGATGATATCATTGTATTTTCAAAGAGTGATACTGAGCATATTGAGCATCTGCGTAGAACCTTTGAGAAATGCAGAAGGTTTGGTCTCTCTCTAAATCCTCAAAAGCCTTTATTTGCATTAGAAGAAGGAAATATTTTGGGCCATATTGTGACTTAAGATGGGGTGAAGATAGACCCTAGGAGGGTAGAGGCCATAAATGCCATTTATTTTCCTAGGAATAAGAAGGAGGTACAAGTATTCCTAGGGCGTATCAATTTTCTAAGAAGGTTTATCCCTAACTATGCTAAGATAGTTAGGCATATAACAAACATGCTGAAGAAGAATAATGAGGTAAAATGGTCCCAGGAATCAAGGGAAGCGTTTATCAGGATAACAAATTATTTTGCAGAAGCCCCTGTGCTAGCTAGACCAGATTATGATAAACCTTTCATGATTTTTTCTTTTGCATCACCTCATACAGTGGTTGGAGTTTTATTGTAGAAAAATGAAGAAGGATATGAGCAGCCTATTGCCTTTTTCAGTCAGGTGCTTCGTGATGCAGAATTAAAGTAAAACATATTGGAAAAGCAAGCATACGCCCTAGTGAAATCCATCAAAGCATTCCGCGTATATATCTTACAGTCCCATATCACTGCATTTGTGCCTACAGTTGCTGTAAAAGATATTCTTATTCAGGGGGACAGTGAAGGAAAAAGGGGGAAGTGGATTGCCAAAATACAGGAATATGATCTGGATATCCATCCTGCCAAACTAATCAAAGGAAAAGGGCTTGCCAAAATATTATATGAATCAAACTATTAGGCCCTGGGCATAAAATTGTCCATAATAGCAAGTGAGGAATTTGAGGAGAAATAAGAACGGCATGGAATTGGGGTAGCTACCCCAAAAGCACATATGAAGTACCTTACCAGTCAATGGTACAAAGAGATAGTAGAATATCTCCTTACACTCAGCTGCCCTCCAAGTTGTGATAAAACTAAATACAGAGCGCTAAGATTGAAATCACAGAAGTACATAGTCGCCAATGGCCGGCTATACTGGCGAGATCCCTCAGGCATCTTACTCCTATGTCTCACAGAGAATGAAGTCGAGAGTTTTATAGCAGAATTTCATGAGGGGATCTATGGGGGACATTACAGTTAGGGCCGCTTCTCACAAAATCCTAAAGGATGGTTTTTATTGGCCCAAGCTTTTTGGAGATGTCTTTGCCCAAGTCAGAGCATGTGATAAATGTCAGAAATTTGCTGAAAGACAGAAGATGTCACCTCTGCCCATGATTCCCGTACACATGGATGAACCATTCAGACAATGGGGGATCGATTTTATAGGCGAAATAAATCCTCCGTCGAGTGGTCAGCATAAGTGGATTTTGACTGCCATAGATTATTTTACAAAATGGGTGGAAGCTATACCTGCAAGGAACGCAACAGATACTGTGATAATAAAATTCATGGAGGAAAATATCATATCCAGATTTGGATGCCCTTCCAGAATAATGACTGATAATGCACAGGCTTTCAAATCTGTGAAATTTGTGAGTTTCTTCCA
Source organism: Pinus albicaulis (assembly GCA_034641835.2). Classification (NCBI taxonomy): domain Eukaryota; kingdom Viridiplantae; phylum Streptophyta; class Pinopsida; order Pinales; family Pinaceae; genus Pinus; species Pinus albicaulis. The sequence goes on from CM076580.1 coordinate 191,831,586, forward strand.
GCAATATAATATCACACTAAGTCACTCTACAACCTATTATCCACAGGGAAATGGCTTGGCAGAGTCTTCCAATAAAACCCTAGTGAGGGCCCTGAAGAAGACTATTAATGAAAATCAGAAAAATTGGGATTCCCAATTGAAATTTGCTCTGTGGGCTAATAAAATTACCAGCAAGAGAGCAACTGGGAAATCCCATTATGAACTAGTATATGGGTGGGTAGCAGTATTTCCTATTCAATTAGCCCTGCTAGTAGCTCGATTCATGCAGGAAAGTGAGGAAGAGCCTGATGATATGACCAGGAGAATAAACCAGCTAGTGGAATTGGAAGGAACACGCAATCAGGTGAATTCAAGGCTAACTGAATATTAGGAGAAGATGAAATACCTGTTCGATCAACATGCCAAGGAAATAAAGTTGCAGATTGGTCATTTGGTGCTTAGATGGGATATCCGAAGAGCTGAAAGGGGAAAACATGGTAAATTCGATCCTCTCTGGTTTGGGCCTTTCAAAATTATGGATAAAGGAGACAACAACACTTTCAGGTTGGAGAATTTGTAGGGAGACTTACTTGACGCCGCTGTAAATGGTCAATTTCTCAAGCCCTACTTTTAGCTCTGATTCAGGCAAAGGCAACTTGATGTATTATATTGTATATTAGTTTCCTTTTTGGTTTTGGTTTGAATAATGTGGGTGTTTTGATGAATCATAAAGTGAAAAATAGAAGTGCTGAAGAGCAGAGTCTGCATACATGATGATTAGGAAGGTCTGCAAAGTTCTTGACACGTTCAGGGATGAAAGTGTCCTCCCCAAATGGAGCCAATGTTGATCATATCAGCCCCCTGTTAATTTTTGGCAAGCAATCCTTCTTAAACCTTTTCAAACCCCCTTTGTTTGCCTTGAGAATTTCCTCTTCTGCTTATCGTTACTTTCCTTGCCTCCGAATTACATTTAAAAAGGCCACAAAACCCATATTCAAACATATATAAGGCCTAGCCCCTCTACTGCAAGCCCCAACCACTTCCCCACATATGCCCTTAGCCTGAAACCGAGCGCTGACCCTTAAGGCGCTAATCGCACCATCGCAATCGCAGCATTCATGTGTAGCCTCCCGATCGGTCCATCGCAAACATTTGTGATGCAATTGATCGCATCGCATGTCCGACCCCCAATCTGCTCGATCGCAACTCCCCTCCGATCGCTCTCCCCTCCAATTGATCACATTGTGTTTCCCTATTGTGATTTCTATTAGTCCCCACTCCCATCTCTGATTGCGATTTGCGATTCCATATGGGTCCCACCTCACATGCACTTCCATTATATTTCATGCGTTTCCTTTGTATTTCCTCTGCAGCCCGAATATTCATATTTTTCATTAAAGTATTATGTTTCATATGTATTCCCCTAAGGTTCATAATTCATTCCACGGGTCAATCTCCACCACCACACTATCTTTCCTCCGCCCTCCATAGCCATTCTCCCTATGCATAGCTTTCATAACCAAGTTTGCAGGTTTTGCAGGATTACAGCGACAGAAAATTGCCATTATTCATAGCCTCCATTTCAGAAGTCGAGAACGCATCAAAGGACCATCTTTTAGAGGCAAAATTTATGAGGGAAAATCTGGGAAGCTGTTACGGCACGACTTTCATGAAAGAAGCCAGGATTAAAATCTGTCAAACCCCCCAGAGCCATTCAAAGCACAGATTTTTGTAGATGGAGACATTAATGTCACGGCAAGGAGTATCAGTGAAAGATCGAGGATTTCAGCGTCCAGCATTAAAGATCCAAAGACCTAATCCATGGTCTAGAAGATAAAGGTACCAGATCAAAGATATCCTGGATCACATGGAGGGTAAAATGCACAAGAAACCATACCCTCCAAGTTTTATTTCAGCAGAATTTCCTTTCAGGAAAGGAAAGAATGTTTATGTGATTTCACTTCTACGCCATGTCCCTAAGGAGATTTTCACCCAGCACATTTATTTCAGAAAGCCGACGGTAGAGTACATACAACACAACATAGTCATTCAACAATATGGGCGCGAATGTTTCTGCCATTTTGTCTTAACAAGGAAAATTAAATGTTTCTAACCTACTTATTTTATTAGGGTTCTACTTCTTCTATAAATGGCCCTAAGAACAAATTATGGAGGGTTCCAGATTTTATCAGAAAACTATGCAGTGAAAGGCTTTTTTGTATACATTTTGTAAAATTCTTGTATGAAGGCTCAGAGCCCATAGGGTCTCAGTGAGGAGGAGTTCCATCTGTTAAAGAGGATTCTGGTCTTTGGTATTTCACAATCTGTAACTCTCTTTTATGTGTTATTTAATATATCATTTCATTTCATCCATCTTTTATGTATCATGTTTTGGAATGTGAGTGGCTCACTAATTTTTGGTATGGATTTATCCTAGTTGATACCCATGCTTGGATTAGTCAAGCACTTTAAATATGGCTCATGCATGATATTTTGTTCCGCTATTCATATAAACTATATTTCTGATATATTAGTTTCGTTGGGAGGGTGCTTTTAAAATGCTATCATCATGTATGGATTCTTAGATTGGTAAGCCCATGCATGGTGGTATTGTATATCTGGGTATCAGCTCAATGTTAGCTAATATCTCCTCAAAATTTCATTCACTACATAAACCTTCTGATAACTTATTTCTATGAAGTATTTCTGAATCTGCCCGCTTTGTAGTAAATTGTCTCTGAATTGTCTGATGCATTTGTATTAGAGTTTTCCACCATGTCTCTGCAGTATTCCTGTCTCTGTATCAGTTTCTGAGAGTTTGGTCTTATTCTAGTTTATTTCGTTGTTTACAGGAGATAGCATGAGAGCTATTTGTTGACAACCTCATATCTTATATTATATTTTCCTTGCTATGCTAATATGTCCTAGGCACTGGTCTATCACAACTCTAGGCTGTCTCTAGGAGCGACAACAGGACCAACCACCATTTGTCGGATATTTCTCTTTTGACTATCCCTCATTTGATAGGATGAAGTTTTGGACACTAGATGTGTTCAAAAGTTGATCAAACAACTTCACCTTACATAAGAATTGGTGTTTTATTACCATGGCTTCTAGTTTGAGAACTATTAGCCCTTTTTATAAAAAAAATTACTAACACACAATAATTTATGTTTGAGACAATGGGGCTTCTAGTTTAATAATCACCAATTATTTTTACAACCAATAAAAATGCAATCATCGTTGTGAAATCCTAATTATACCTGATACCATTTGGGATAGGATCCTCGCCCAATAAATGGTCATGGCTACCATCGTGTATGTTTTACTAGTGGTTGTGAAAATGAAAAGATGTTAGCACGAAGACAAGAATGAAATGCCTATAAAATGGGAATGAAATCAACTCATGATCGATAGATTGAAGTACAAGGAACAATAGCATGACTCCAAACAATGAGGAGTATGTATCAAGAGAAGTTAGTGAGATGAAACCATTTAAGGCACACATGAATAAGAATTTACTAGAGTTTAATTGCAAATTAGTTCACAATAGGTTGCTACAATTAGCATGGAATAAAGGAAAAAATATTCTAAAGAAAGCATACAAGAAATAGTTATGAATTAGTTAATTAATGTATAACTAATATGAAGCACACATGCACACACAATGGATAAATCGAATAACCCTTACAACAACCATGAACGTGCATGGGAATCAATAATGAAATTGAAGAACTTATCATTAATCATGATGTAAACTCAAGTACATATCTATTAGGTCCATAAAAACCCAGTAGTGGAATGTAGGTCGCTCATACCATTTCCAAAATAAAACACTAGCCTCACCATAGCTCAACCTAAAAGTTTCCAAGATCAAAGTGCCTCTAGCTCCCTAAGCACAAACAACAATCTCAATGCTAGCATATCTCATGTGCTAAAAGCCACTCTGCCCTCCCTCATATGAGGCATGAGGGTATCTTTATACAAATGGGGAGGTGCCTTTTCACCTTCCCTTTCGTATTCCTCATGACCTTTTTAACACATATTTCCTTTTACATGATTATATTAAAATATTATTTACAATATGAAGAAAGATGATTATGAGGTCTCTAGCCACGTTTTGACTCAAGCTCCTATTGTACTTAGAGAGCCAAGATTATTGCTGGAGATTATAAGGCAATTGCCCATGGTAGTATTAAATGGTCCTAGAAGCTTGTATGGATACACATTACTTTATACCATGTTGGATTCCTTGTCAACATTAGCATTCTTTACCTTTACCAGTATAGCTCTGTACATAGCTCCATACATAAGGAGAAGCATGTGGGGTTTTCCTGTAATACCTTGTATTTTATAAATATGAAAACCACAGTTTTGCAACCCTCTCTTGAAATTCAATATCAAATCAATAGAATAAGATATAAACATGGATTCCCTTGACGTAGTAAAGTTCAAGGTAATGTTAATTTAATACAACCTTCATCCCTTTACCCTTGGCATAGTTAATTGTATGAAAGGTAGGGAAATCCACTAGTAGTCTTCATCCAAAATCATAAACATTAAGCTAGAAGAGGTAGCACTTAGTATATTCTAAATTTTTTCCACATTTCTGAGGCACCCTTTTAGTTTACATTAATGGCCAACAAGATCCTTGGTTTGAAGTATAAAAACCCCTTATCGAGCTTGGAAAACATGCATTGAAAGTAATTTTGTTGGTACATTGACAATATTAGAGCCCAGTACCTCAACTCAATCCCATCTTCATTTGTTTATGCATCTATCAACATTATTGTTCTCTTTCCTACTTGAAGCTACCTGTATAAACTCAAACCACTAGGTACCTTGTTGGCTTTGCTGCAATCAATCAAAATTATTGAAATTCATACTTTGTCTCCTTCAATTGTAAGGAAACTATAGTTTCCTCCATTTTCAACATAGGTACCATTATTACCCTTAAACCCTATGAACCTTCTACACAAAGCACCATCTTTCAAATTAATTAGAGAACATGGTATTATCATAATTCCTACCATAGATAATGACATTTTAAATTTTCATTGAAGTCTCACATAGATTACAATCTATATTAATAAATAACAAAAATATTGACACTTTATGTCATACTATAAATTCAGGACACCCAAAGTTGAGAAACTGAGTCTACTATCAACCTCTAACTGATAAGAATTTACATAACATATTTCCATTTTTTGTATAATATATCTAGGATTGGCATGATATGGCCTTTGAAACAATATATCCATGTCCAAAACTTAGGTATGTGCTTTAGTCAATATGATATAAATGTCTAATAGTGGCCCTCTCTTAGGATATTTTCCGTGCATCTTCTTATCAAAATCTTCAACTGGAAATTTTACAAATGTATCAATAGTCCTAAGAGAATAATTGTGACCATCAATAATGCACCTCTTAGTATTTTTTGACTATATAATCAATAAAATCAATACGTATTTATATTCTAATTTGGTTCACATATGTAGACCTTGACATTTTTTGTCCTTTTTTTCTAATTTTTAAAACTAATGTAATTTTATTTTTTCTCCTGAAAACACCAGCCATAAATTTTGAATTCGGTTCTTCACCAACTTATTTTCAGTGCCATTATACATCACCTATATCATCATTACCATTTTATTTCACACCATCAACTTTAGTGGGTGGATTATTGCTTCGAAGATTCCTTCCAATGAACATTTTCATCTTGCTCAACTCTCTTCTACTTCCGCAATTCCTCTCTTGGTTCTATGTTTTCTCTTAATATTTTGACCTCCTCCAGTATATTTTTAACAAATTCATGAAATATGATAGCTCAATAACTTTTGCATTCTTCAACTTTCACAAGTTGCAAAGTCATTTATGGTTCTATTTCATGAATATTCAAATAACTTTGAGTATATGTTTGATTTACTCAACCACAAACATTCACAAGTTTATCTATTGCTACTTCATCCTATATCTTTATTTCTGATCCATAATTTAGCTTGTTAATAAATTTTATCACATCATTCAGACCCCTCAAATATTTTACTTGGTGATTTTTCACAAAAATTCTAATTCTACATGGAACACCTACAAACTATAAGGTGATAGAATAAATCTAATTTTAATCATTATAAGGAATCTCAACTAAAAATGAATTGGATCACGATGTGCGGAAGGAGAAAGAAATGGTGTTTTGGGATGTCATTATTAGGTAAAGGATATCCTTATTTGATGATTCATATAACTATGTGGTCAAGGAAGGCGTAACATAGTCAACCAATGAGAAGAATATTTAAAATGTGACGGGAAGGTGAAAGGTCACAGTACCGAAATGCAAATTTGGACTATGAGGGTGAATTTGTGATGTAATGAAGGGATTTTATGATTGCATGAGGGATAAAATGTGATATCAACGAGGGATAGATTAGGCCACAAGACTGAGGTACAAATTGTGATCAGAGACAAATGAAAATTTTGTTAAGGGAAATTGCAACTTGGTGATGCAATATTGCAATTTGAGGAAGGAACTGGCTATGTGACTAGGATGAAAGTCGCATTTCTAGCATGTGATGAGACAATATATTTTTTGATTGCATTAGTTACAAATTTCATTTGCAAGGAACAGAGTGAGATGAGGATGTTTTCCATTATAAACTTTTAATTCTTAAAATAAGGAATTATCAAAACACCAAAACACTATATCAGATGGGTAATGATCTGCCCAACATCCCTAACATTCTGCGCCTCCTGTGCACTATATATTTAAGTCCTACCACCATGTTTTTGCGGAAAATCTCTTTTAATATTCTCTTTACCACATTTCTGAAACTCCAACTGTAATGTTCCATCACCTCTATTATGTTCTTGTGACCTACGTCCTTGTCTAGATGCATTGAAATTCTTATGTGGTGAAAATTTCTCTTTCTCATCTCCATTCTCAAGCCTTGTTAATTTTGGCTTCCCATTACCTTTCTATTTAGATTTTCCTTTCCATCTTTGCTCAGATTAATTGTTACGCTTTGAATTCTCATAAAAGAGATTCAGTTTCCCAATAACCTCTTCAAGTTACCGAGGCTCATCATACTCAATATGATCTCTAAATGGTAATGGAAATCCAATGGAAATTCTTTGAAATTTGACTTTTTCATCTTTAAGATACAGTACATACCTAAATATCTCCAATAACTTGATTATATACTCCTCATATGTCATCGATCCCATTTTAAGCTCATATAATACCTTACCTTTGTTGCCATGGTACCTTTCTGACAAGTACTTCTTTCTGAAGACTCTCTTGAATTCAGGCCAACTCAACTCCTCTATACTGGTGTCTCTGAACCGTTTTACATCTTCCCACTATATACTTGCTTTCCCTTTAATATTAAAGATAATTATTCTGTAATTTATATTCTTTTTATACTCATGTAGTTTAGATAACTTATTCATGCCAAGTAACCAAGCCTCTGCATCCTCATGCTTCTTCAAATCAACATAAAAAATAAGTCACTTCACTTTCTTAAACTCATCCATAAAGTACCCCCTATCACTCATCCTATAAGGGTGATAACAATGATGGTCATAGTGTCTGTCAGAGCCAAAACTAGAATAGTACCTTTTTCCATCACCTCTCATATCCGTAGTATCAAAAAATATACCATTTATGATCATGTCATATCTATCTTACCTATGACCACCATGATACCTACTTCCATATGCCCCATTCGGCCCATCCTCCTGTCCATAGTTGATTAGGAGTGGTCCTTGTCTCTCAAATTATGAAAAACAATGAAGAATTGCTGTAATGATTTCTTCTTTTCTTTCCTGTGCCTGCAAGATTCTGTCAATATTTACTTTACAACACCTTATTTCTTCCTTCAAACTACTCAATGTTTCTGCTAAGTCAAAAGAGTTCCCAACACCATGCTGCTCATCTGATTGATATGGATAATATCTATAGTCTACCAACTTATTAGTCATCTTGATATCTTCCTGTAAGGCATACTATGTTAGCTAAACCAAATCATAAATAAACCAACATACCTTAGTATAACTTGGGGAGTATATCTAATATGCAAGACCAACCATATAAGCAAAATAAATATATAAACATAATCATATCGACATTTAATCATTATCTCAATCATTATCCAGTTTCTATGTATGATACTGCAACCATAACACCAACACCATGCGTACACAACCAGTGCATAGAACAAAAACATGAGAACACATATGCAACCGGCTTGAATGCATGACAAAAAATATCGCCCATCCAATCTAAGGGGTGAACCATTCTCATATACCTCTCTCTAACACCCTCCCCCAACATTTACTGAAGTTAACTAGTCTGTTGGGGTAAACATGTGACAATATGCATATATGATATGATTCAACCTCCTAGGTCACCTTAAGGAAGTGGAACTAACAAAACAAAACCAAACTAATCATCCACACAACCAAGAGAACCTCCATAAGCTACCCCATATTTCTAGGTGATAAATCCATCAGGAAACTCAATAGTTCAACATACTAGAGACACAGTCGCTCCATTTCCAGGCCCTCCAAGCAATTGTGGGTCCCAATCGCCCCCATGAGCTTGCCTGAGTGTGACTGTGGCCATTTTTTGCCAGTACTTTTCCAACGAATACGATATTTAAGGCTGAATTTCAAGGCCAGGACCCATTCACTACCAAGCACTTCATGAAATTTACAGAAATGAAATGAAACATAGAGGAAATGACACCAATGCAAATTATTGAACAAATAATTGACTAGACCCCTACTAGCCATGACAGGCATTTTTTCAAACATGTCACAAATATGTATTCTACAGGTCATAACAATAGATCCAAGTGTAGGGGTCTTATACTTATCTAAGAATTGCTAAGAATCATTGATGCATTATATCAGTAGTTGCATTACTATATATTGGGTCATATATTCATTTACCATTAATTTACAATTCAAACATGATGAGAACCATACTGTTTCATTGTCATTAAACATATCTAAAACCAACATATAATCAATATAAATAATGCAGATACAACATCCATAAATTTGACATATAATCTATTCCTTTTATAGTGAAGATACCAAGGAAAGAACCTCTTATTAATGAAAGAAAAATTAAACCCAGTATGGGACTACCACGTTCCACCTGACCATAGATTGGCTGAGCCAAAAATCTCTTCATCTAGTCACCCCTGTCCCATATTCCAAGCATGAATGTGGGACTCAAACCAAAAGAACCAATCAGGGCTTCCTGAGGCTAAACCACATCACACTCATCAATAGAAACTAGATTTACCGCAATCCTCACTAGATCACAAAGCTATAAACAACCATTGATTCCACTGGATTCCTCCACCTACACCATGAGAAATTTTCTTGTCTCGTAATCTCTAGTATTTATCACAATCCACAATTTAATCCATGGACTACTAGGCCATAATAAAGACACCACCATCTAGGCTTTACCATATATACTTCTATTCACTAGTAAGGATTCCTATGCTTGATCAAGGGAACCACCTCTAGGCTTTACCATATATCCCTCCATTCACCGGTCGAGAATTCATAGGCCCACTGATGCACACAATACTTGGATTTACCACAAAACATAGTTTGGTTTAGGGGTTTTAAGACAGTGACTTTACCACAATCCAGAGTCTCGTTCAAGGATTACTAGGCCATGTTTTCTTTCATTCAGAGATCCACCTCACTCAGTTTCTAATCCATCTGGAAATATTTCTCAACCAGATCAAGATAACCTCATCACACCATGGTTATTCAAAAATGGCAAGGAAAGGTTGAAGAAAATTTTCACACCTAGAAAAGCCCATGCCAATGATAAAAAGAATAACCAAGAACACATATACATAACCATGCATGCAAAATCTAGCAATGAAATCACACATGCAAATCGATACCTCTAAGTAAAGCCGATGTAGTTGCTTGATCCCACTCTTCCTTGCTTGACCTTTGCTTCCTATCTTCCTTCTTTTCCTTTCTTCATCTAATGTTGAAGTGCTCTAGGAAAAATATAAGTCTCCAAGAGTGTGAGAGAGAGATAATAGAGAGAGAGAGAGAGAGAGCTTCAAAATTGAACTGAAAAAAGGTTACGAATTGATCCTCAAAAGACTTCTTATCAATAGGCCTATATTTTCTTCATTTTCCATTATTTTCCTTCAGTTTCCTCCTCACATGCAACCTATGAAATTTCACCTTCCTTTTCTCCAAATTTCCATTATTTTCATACATAAATTGCAAAAAATGTAATTTTTTCTTTCCAAATGTGTTTTCCATTTCCTTTGCCAATTTCCTTAGCCATAATAAACCAAATAAACACCCACACTAGGACGGTTTGCCCAAAATTCAGCTTATAATTAGTGTCCCATAACAGTGTTTATTATTTTTCCTTTACTAACTATTATTACATGGAATTTTCACTAGGGATATTATAGCCATTAAGACTGTGCAATGCACAATCTCTCCCTAAGTCTGCCCAAGTTGAACCATGCATTACGCTTTCTCAAACCTCAGGCTGCATCACTGGCTATTGAGAATATGAAATGTGTAGTCTTGTTGCCAGGCCCTCTCCCTTGACCTCAAGAATTGTACAATTATTCTCATCATTTCATTTGTTACCATTGTGATGTAGCTTTGTAAGTTGATTTGCTGAAGATTATTTATTCTTTCCATGAGTGTATTTTCCTCCTATATGTATTACTTTTGTTCAACATTGATCTTCACCAATCATTGATATCATGGAATCCAAGATTTTATTCAAAGGATACAGTAGAGAGGATTACCAGGGAGGAATTTGAGATTACGTCAGTAAAATTAAGAGTTTATTTAGATACTCAATTTTTCATAGAAAAGGTATCAGATATCACATGGAAAAAATTCAATGAAGAAATTTTTGCAAGAAGCTTCAAGGAAGATCTAGAGGACCAGTAGATATATATCATTGTTCAATAGTCAGGACTACATAAGTTTGCATGCAAATATGTGGCTATCCCATGTGTACACATTCTCACCTTGATATTTTCACATATTGATATCAACACTATGACTTTGAACAATTCTAATGGAAAAAGGTTTTCTTATTTTCTGGTAGTAGATCACGATCTCATGTATCATTTTCCGGAGCTAGAATCACTAATGGATCCTTACTTTTATGCTACCACTAGCTACTTGAGTACCAAGGAAGTTGTTAAAAAGTGGGTGAAAGAACCATCAAAGTTTCGTGAGACACCCACCAACATCTACAAGACAAAGTATCTCAGGAGGTCCTATCATCTCTTGATAGTTTATGTTGTAGAATATACGGTCAGTAGCTCAGTGAGACCTTTCCTGAAGGGTGGTGTTGTGTAACTAGCTCCAAAAATAGAAGAAAAGAGATGTAAACGCCTTAGAAATGAGCCACTTCGAGGGGGCAACCTCCAATACATTAAATAAATGAACAATTCTTGGATGATACAATTCACAAAACCTCCTTTCTATATATAGGAGTCCATGGGGCCATAATGTAATCCTAGTGGGCCACAATGTAATCCTAGCCGACCTAACAATAATAATTTAAGGGCACAATAATAACAAAATGGGGGCTACAAGGGTACAATAATAACAATAAGGGGGTTACACTAACAACAATAAGGGACTATACTAGTAATATAGGGACCTAACATGCCCCTCTCCTTCAAAAAAGTGTTGTCCTCAACACCTGAGTAGCTCTGGGTGCTTCTGTATAAAATTCTCATCCTCCCATGTAGAATCTTCAGTGGGTAAGTTCTTCCACTTGATGAGATACTCTGAAATTGATCGATTCCGTAGTTGTCGAGTTCTTGTTTTCGTGACCGCTTTCAGTTCCAATATGATTTTTCCTTCCTCATCAAGTTCTGGCAATATTGTTTGAACTGGAAGATTTTCACCTATAACCTTCTTTAAGCATGAAACATGGAAAACTGGATGTACTCGCGAAGAAGCAGGAAGCTCCAATTTGTATGCCATAGTACCAATCTTTCGCAACACCTTGTAAGGACCATAGTACTTTGGCGATAATTTATTATCCTTCTTTGCTTGCTTGAGGGACATTTGTTTGTATGGTTGTAGCCGTAAAAATACCCAATCTCCTACATCAAAACTTCTCTCGCTACGATGTTGATCTGCCTGTTGTTTCATTCGATTTTGTGCCAAATTCAGGTTATCCTTAAGAGTTGGAGAACTTCTTGCTGATGCTCGATGTGATCTTCCACTGGTTGAACCTTCGAATTTTCCCTTAAAGATGATGTGATGGATGGTGGATGATATCCATAAAGTGCCATAAATGGGGTCATTTTTGCTGCAGTATGGAAGGAAGTGTTATACCACCATTCAGCAAGAGGTAACCACTTGACCCATTGTGTTTGTTTATCGGATACAAAACAACGAAGATATCCTTCCAAACATTTATTTACTATCTCAGTTTGACCATCAGATTGAGGATGATAAGATGAGCTATGAGCTAATTGAGTACCCAAACAAGAAAATAACTCCGTCTAAAAATTTCCAGTAAAAATGGGATCTTTGTCGCTCACAATAACCCTTGGGCTTCCATGTAGCTTTTGAATTGTGTCCATAAATGTAGTAGCAACTGTACTTGCTTTAAATGGATGAGATAATGCACAAAAGTGTGCATACTTGGTAAGTCTATCAACTACCACCATGATGGCACTCTTTCCTTCGGACTTAGGTAAACCCGTGATAAAATCCATTGAAATCTCCTCCCAACGTTGACTTGGAATGGATAAAGGTTGTAGAAGTCCTGGGGTCTTAATTGTTTCCACTTTATTCTGCTGGCAAACCAAACATTCCGCCACAAATTTTTGAATATAAGATTTAAGGCCATCCCAAAAAAATTCTTTCTTCACCCTGTGGTAAGTTTTTAAAAATCCTGAGTGTCCTCCTAAAGGAGAAGTGTGCAATTCCAGAAGAATCTTTTGTTTTAGTTGGGAATTCTTACAAAGATATAAGCGATCTTTGTACCATAAGGAATCATTTTTCCAACCAAATGTATCAGATGTACTAGGATCTTGCTGCAACTTTTGAATGAGTATCCATACATCTTTGTCCTTCTTCCATTCATCTCTTGCTTCAGTTATCCAATCTGGTTGGATAATAGAAATGGCACAAAGCAATGCTTCCACCTCCTCATTCTTTCTTGAGAGTGCATCTGCAACAACATTAAGCTTTCCTTTTTTGTAGATTATTTCAAAGTCATAACCCAACATCTTTGTGACCCATTTTTGCTGCTCTTCTGAAGATAGTCTTTGTTCCAAAAGTGTTTAAGACTATCATGATCAGTTTTTACCTTGAAGTGTCTTCCCATTAGGTAAGTTCGCCATTTCTTTAGTGCATGTAGTATTGCTAACATTTCCTTCTCATAAATAGGTTTCTGTAAATACTTTCCTTTGATTGGACGATTTTCAAAAGCAATGGGTCTTCCTTCCTGCATTAAAACTGCACCAATTCCATTTCCTGAGGCATCACATTCCACAATAAAGGTTTTTGTGAAGTCTGGTGTAGCTAAGACCGGTGCTAGGCACATTGCCTCTTTAAGACGTTCAAAGGCCTTAGTTGCTTCAAGAGTCCATGAAAATGTATCTTTCTTCAATAATGTTGTTAGAGGTGCTGCTATTCTCCCATAATTCTTAACAAACTTGCGATAATACCCTGTTAACCCAAGAAATCCTCGCAACTGCTTTATGGTTGTGGGGAATTTCCATTCCTTAATAGCTTTAATTTTGTTAGGGTCTACTTTAACACCCTCGTGAGATACAATATGACCCAGATATTCCACCTCTTGTACTCCAAAGAAACATTTGGATGTTTTTGCATATAATTGTTTCTCCCGCAATAGTTTGAGCACCCTGTCAACATGTTCAACATGATCCTTCCAAGACCTGCTGTAGATTAGTATATCATCAAAAAATACTAGCACAAATTTTCTAAGAAGGGTTTGAAAATGGAATTCATCAACCCTTGAAATGTAGAAGGTGCATTGGTAAGGCCAAAAGGCATGACCAAAAATTCATAATGACCCTCATGAGTTCGAAATGTTGTTTTTGGAATATCTTCAGTCTTCATTCTAATTTGATGATACCCCGAACGAAGATCCAACTTGGTAAAATAAATTGCTCCATGTAATTCATCCAATAATTCATCAATCACAGGAATGGGAAATTTGTCTTTAATGGTGAGCTTATTGAGCTCCCTATAATCCGGACACATTCGCCATGTTCCATCCTTCTTGTGTACCAATACTACAGGAGCAGAGAAAGAACTTTGACTAGGTTGAATTATACCCGCCTCTAACATTTCTGCAATCATACGTTCAATTTCGCTCTTTGGAAGTAAGGATATCTATAAGGCCTGATGTTTGGAGGAACACTTCCTGGAATCAAATGAATAGCATGATCATGATCACGAATAGGTGGGAGTCCTTTGGGAGTTTCAAACACCTTGGAATGATTGTCCAAGACTTGTTGGAGATCTGTAGAAATAGATGATTTTGATGTTGGAACTTCTAGTGAGCATAATTGTGCAATTACGCCTCGCTGTTATTTCTTTAGAAGCTTTGCCATGACATTATAGCTTATTATCCTTCCTGGCTTCCCCGCAATACCCCGTAATTCGACTTCCTTTCCTTCTGAAAAAAATTTCAAGAAAATTTCTTGAAAATTAAAAGCTACCGTCCCCAAAGATTGTAACCATTGTACTTCTAGTACAACATCAACACCTCCCATAGGAATGGAAAGCATTGGACTATTCAATACATATTCCCCCATGGTTAGCTTGATATTATGGCATTTTCCAGAGCAATTTATAGTTCCTCCATTTGCAACCATCACTTGACATTTTGGTGCTGAGTATAGGAAACAATTTAATTCCTTGGCTACCTTACAATGAATAAAATTATGGGTGCTACCTCAATCAATCAACACTATTACCTTTTTCTTCTTGATTTGTCCTTCTATCTTGAGAGTTTGAGGAGTGGTAATTCCTGCCAGTGCATTACATGATATGGTCGGATTCATTTTTTCCTCTTCTAGGGTTGGTTCCTGGTGTATATCCTCTTCTTGTTCATTTTCTTCTTCCTCTTCACAATCTATGTAAAATAATTTCTTCTCAGCACACTTATGACCTTTAGTGTATTTGCTATCACAACTGTAGCAAAGCCCTTTTGATCTTTTTTCTTCCAATTGTTGTGGTGTCAACCTTGTAGGTTGTGGAAATCTAGATGTAGCCACACTTCCTTCTTTATAGAATTGAGTAGTAGACTTCCTTGTTGCCATAATTTTACATTCAACTTTTCTTGCCAACCTCAATGCCTTCTCTAATGAATCAGGTTCCAGAACACGAACTTCATGTTGAATGTTATCCTTTAAACTGCCTAAGAAGAGATCAATCCTGTGGTCCTCTGAAATATCAGTTACCCTTATACTCAATTTTTGGAAGTCCTCAATGTGCAGCCCCACTAAACCCTTTTGTTTGAGATTTATCAATTGGCTAAAGAAGGTGTTGCTCTTTGTATCCTCATAATGTGCTATCATTTCCTCCGTAAAAATTGACCAAGTGACAATTTTTTTACGGGAGCAAAGCCACTGATACCATACAAATGTATTTTGTTCTAAATGTAAAGTTGCAATGCGTACCTTTTGTGTGTTTTGCACGTTATGGAGATCAAAATATTGCTCCATCTGTAGTATCCATGTTACAGGATCCTTTCCATCAAACTTCCTCATATCCATCTTTGGAATATGGTGGTTCTTCCCGCCAACATTCGAGTTTATGAAATCACAATTAACATTTATTTTGTTCTCATCATGAGGTTCTTCTACTATCTTTTCACCATTAGGAAACCTTTCTTGTATCAACTTTGTCAAACCTTCGATGTCTGCTTTGAGATCATTCTTCATGCTTTCCATGTTGTCTTTCATGTCATCCATCATAGCTTCCATGCCATCCATCTTAGCTTCCACGCCATCCATCTTAGCTTCCACGCCTTTCTTCAAAACTTCCATTTCATTTTTTGTTGGTCTTTGCGAGAGTGAAATTTGTTGCACTTGCTCTTGTAATTTTGATAGATCATGTTGCAATTCTTCATCTTCATGAGTCATAGTAGAGCCTTCTGAAGGCTTAATGGGTGTTGAATTATTTTTTAGGGCCATTTTAGAATCCAATATTGATATCTATTCTACAAGATTCCCTTGGAATCAATTCAACTTGATTCTTCAAACAAGACTTATGCAATTCGGAAAAAAAATACACACCTTTTACTAGCTTTTAGGAGCTCGATATTGAAATTGAATTATCTTTGTAATTGAAAATCTTCGATATCTAAAATTCAGCCCTGTAGTAGCCCTCTGAAGCTTCTTTCAAATGCCACAGGTCTGACCTGATTTTGATTTTCCAAGACAAAGTTGTGTCCAATCTCCCACAATGACCTAATTCTGGACTGGTTCAGTAGAGCGAACTTGTACGACTTGCCACGTGTCACTGTTTTGTCCTTTGTCTCTGAAATTGATAGTGAAGAATCTACAGGCTGTGTACTG